>CAUYPK010132659.1:0-50756 GCA_963574355.1 Loris lydekkerianus
CCTCAGAAGGTGTGTCACACACCGAGACCCCCACCCCTCCCTCCTTCCGTATTTCTTATTTTTTAAAAGCGTTCGATATTGTCAGTTCTGTATCATTTTACTATGGCAATTCCCAGATATACTTTCAAACACACACACACTCACATATATATGAAATGTTATTCAACTCACAGTAGAAGGATATTTAAAAAACAAATTAAAGGATTATCTTTCTCCCTAGTATAAAGCTTAACTCACTCCAGTTAATTTCAGCATTGACCACCCAGGGATATGAATGTGAAATTTCCAAAAACCCTCCCAAGGATGCTTTCAAATTCTTCCCCTGAATTTAGTTCTAACCGTACTTTTCTTTCTTTAAAATTCCCCTATAGAAATCGAATCAAACTAAAGATGGCAAGAAAAAAATAGATATTTCTAGAATGATTTTAATTAGCTGATTATGTCAGCAAAGAGCATTAGCAGTGAGGAAGAGGCAAAGGTGTAGGAAGACAGAAGACGCGTTGGATTCTTCGTGTTTGCTGTAAAAACCTCCTTCTGAGAGAACAGAACCCCTCCTAGAGAACAGAAACCACTCGCATGGTTTATGGAACTGCATTATCTTGAATTTTCTCCGCAAATTTTGACGCAGTTTAATATCAGTATTCCATAAAAATGTAAAAAAAAAAAAAAATGCTGGAATCGGCGGATAACAGCTGCAGAGGTACTTTATTTCTGGAGGGGGGAGCCGCCTAGTCGCAGGAAGATCCCTCCAGGACCAGGACCAGGCGAGAAGGGGTTAAGTCAGACTCAGTCTTTGGCGGCGCGACGTGCCCAGTTTTGTCTGTTAAAGTCCAAGTTGCCCAACTGGAGGCAGCCAATGGACAGTCTAGAGCGCCCGGGACAGCCCAGTGAAGGGGCGTGGCCTGAGGCTGTCACTCAGCACTGAGGAATTACACCCGGCGGGAGGGGGGTTCGGTGGAACGCAGGGGAAGGAAAGAGAACAGAAACAGATAAAACCGGAGCGGGAGTAAAAAGGTGCCCAGCGCCTCTGGGAATCCGCGGCCGCCGCCGCCTCCGGGGGTGGGGCTCCGGAAGAGCCCTCCGGGCAGAGGAGGGAGAGGACCCGTCCGGAGCCGAGTCCTGCAGGCGGGGAAGAGACAGAAGCGCAAAGAAACAGTGACTCGGGCGCTGCGCCCAGGCGGCGATCCCGAGAGGACTGCAGCAGCGGAGGGGGCCTCACCAATCCTCCTTAGCGTCCCGGGAGGGGGCCGACCCCGGCCCGCCCCTCAGGGCCAGAGGCTGTGAGATAATCCAGCTGAGCTGCGAAAGTTGAGCGCCCGACGCTGGATTCGGGGGAGGGGGTCTCCGGGAGGGGTGAGGGTGAGGGTCGGCGCAGATCCCGGGACGGAGGGGGCGGGGGCTGCCGGGCCGCGCAGGAGTGGGCTGCCTGGGCCTCGCGCTCCCGCTCACTCCCGCCGGCGCCGCCTGCGCTCTCAGTCCGGATCGGAGCTGCTCGGCGCCCTAGCTGCCCGCCCGGTCGGCCGCTCCGGCCCGCGGCGCCCATGGCTGTGCGCGGCGCCAACACCTTGACGCCCTTCTCCATCCAGGCGATCCTCAACAAGAAAGAGGAGCGCGCCGGGATGACCGCGCCGGAGGGGCGCCCGCTGCCCGGGGGCACGGCGGTGACGGTGGCCGCGCCCGCTGTCTGCTGTTGGAGGCTTTTGGGGGAGACCGACGCGGACGCGCTGGGAGGTGTTGAGGACTCTCTGCTGGCGTCTCCGGCCCGTACCAGAACAGCTGCGGGGCGGACTGCGGAGAGCCCGGGAGGCTGGGACTCGGACTCGGCTCTGAGCGAGGAGAACGAGGGCAGGAGGCGCTGCACCGATGCACCAGGGGCCAGCGGGGCCGGCCGCACCAGAGGAGCCCTGAGCCTCGGCCAGCGGATCTGCGAGCTGCCCACCTCCAAGGACCTGGACGAGGAAGCTGCGGGCCGGAGCGACAGCGAGATGTCGGCCAGCGCCTCAGGTCTGCTGTGGTTTCGCGGGTTAGGGGGCCGGGCTGGGGGGATGGATGAGGAGGGCGCGCCGCGGAGTGGGGTGGACCGACAGTGATCACCCTGCACTCTGGGGCTCGGAGACCCGCCAGATCCCGAACCTCTAAGCCCTGGAGGGAACTGCTCTACCCCTCCAAAAACGGAGCCCGCGAGAGGTCCGAGGAGCTCCTCAGAGCCTTGCATCCTGGGACGAGGCCTGCGACGTCCTGGGCCCACGTGCACTAGGCAGGGTTGGAGGAGCTGGGTGTGGGGGTAGCGTGAGTCCATCTGTAGTGCCATTGCGAGTCTGTCCCCACGTCCCCAAAATCAATGGACGCGAGACTGAGGGATCCAGAGACCTAGGTAGCCAGGGAGAAACCCTACCAGTTCCAGGTCCCAGGGCCCAGCCTCACGGTGCAGGGATAGGCTGCAAAGTACACCTCCGAGTGCGGGAGAGGCGAGAACGTGCAAGCCCGCGCTTTGGGGAAAGAGATGGTTTATTTAGTCTTCTCAGACTCCAGAGCTGGGAAAGCAGCCCTGGGCCGAAGACCCAGGAGCTGGAGGCAAAGCCTGCAGCCAGCCGAAGGCCGAGAGCTTGATTTAGGCCTTTCTGCACACAGTCAGGAGGAGAAGGGCTTCCTCAGCTGCAGGCTGACACGTCCTGTGTTCTGGAAGACCCGGGAGCCTGCCCCAGTTGGGTGCAAACTTCTCTAGGCCTCACGCTGGCCACAAAGAGGCTACAGTGCTGAACCACTGCTGGGATACTTTGGGGAGTGGGCAAGAGGACGATCTGGTGTCCCTTAAGGGTCCAAGGTCCCGAGGCAGGGACACGGTCCTCTCATCACTCTCCGGGCCGTCTTCCTCCCGTTTCCTTGCAAAGAAATGGAGAGAAACCCATGTTAAGACAGCCTGCTGCCTTACCGCGCACTGCCATCCCGGGCGATTGAGGGTGAAGGTCTCCTAGTGTCGCTGGTCCCAGGATCCATTTCTCTGCTGCTCCTTTACCTGCAGCCTGTGCGTGTGTGAGCTGAGTGTGGGGACGTGGGTAGACCCGAGCAGGGAAACCGACGCTCAGGCAAGAACCCCAAAGCTGAGCGCTGAGAGCCTGGAGAGATTGCTTGGGAGATGCCCAGGCCCAGCGCCCCTCCGTTCTGAGGGTACCTGGAGCCCACAGAGGGCGTGGAGCTGGTCCTGGTCCTCACAGTGGTGACCAAGCGGCGGAGTCAGTCGTGGGCCTCAGAAGAGGCCTAGATGAGGGAAACCCGTGGAGCGAGCTCTGAGACTGGTCTCGAGGGCTGTGGCCTCTGCGACCTCACCGCCGCCCCGGGGATCAGTGTATTTCCGCCCCGCCCCAGTGACCCCCGCCCTTGAGGATTGGCCTTATCTCGTCTGGGGCGCTGACAGTCTCTTGTTATTTCTGTTCCCACCGGGGTCCGCAGGCGACCACAGCCCAAGCGCCGAGGATGACGGTGTTGGCGCCGGAGGTACCCGCGTGCCCGTGTTGTGCGGAGGAGCCAGCGGCGGGGGCAGCAGCGTGCCGGCGGGCGGCGTGGAGGAGGAGGAGGGGCCGGCGGCTCCCAAGCCCCGCAAGAAGCGCTCTCGAGCCGCCTTCTCCCACGCGCAGGTCTTCGAGCTGGAGCGTCGTTTTAACCACCAGCGCTACTTGTCGGGGCCGGAGCGTGCCGACCTGGCCGCGTCTCTGAAGCTCACCGAGACGCAGGTGAAGATCTGGTTCCAGAACCGTCGCTACAAGACCAAGCGCCGGCAGATGGCCGCCGACCTGCTGGCCTCGGCGCCGGCCGCCAAGAAAGTGGCGGTAAAGGTGCTGGTGCGGGACGACCAGAGACAGTACCTTCCCGGCGAGGTGCTGCGGCCGCCCTCGCTCCTGCCGCTGCAGCCTTCCTATTATTACCCTTACTACTGCCTCCCGGGCTGGGCGCTCTCCACGTGTGCGGCCGCCGCGGGCACCCAGTGAGCGCGTGGGGGAGGCAACCAAGATGCCCGCACCCAGCTCCTAGGGCGGTGTGGACCGGTGTCTGTGCCGGGCGCTCCGGCGCGGGGAGCGCGGAGGATGCAATGCGGCGCTGGCTCTGCCTGCCGGGACTGCGCCCTGGCCCCAGACTGCGTGTGCCCAGAGGGGGCGCCTTTTTCTAACTGAACAAAGTCATCTATGGCCTAGGGCCCTGCTCACCGCTCACCTGCCTAGAGGCCCCACTATTTATTACCACGACAATGGTGGATTTGGATTTGGATTCTGTCTGCCTGCCGGGGGTGGATTTTCCCCAGAGCATGAACTCATGGAGACCACATCGCCTGAACCCAAAACGTCAGGCTTGCTGGGAGCTTCGTGCGCTAGGCCACACTAACTAGTTCATGGTATCCATGCTACCAATCTATGTGTATCTACATATCTTTTATTTTTGGAAATTGCGTCTATAACAAAGGGGTGTGGCACTTGGCCGCGCCAGCCAGCGGTTGATTTCAGTCGTGAAGGATTTAGATTCCAGGTCCTCACTCTACCCTCCTGAGTCAGAGCTCTGGTAGGGGCGCCCAATGTAAGGAAGGGAGAGTGGAGAAGGTTAGGGGTCCCCCATTCCTTCCCTCTCTGGAGTCCAGGGCCCTCCTGGGTGGGATGCATCAGGGAAGGCTGGAAAGAGAAGAGCGCGCACGCCTGGGCAGCCCTTTGCAGAAAGAAACTTTCCTTCCTTTCTTTTTATTTTTTAAAGGAGATTAAGACCCGTAGCACTTTTCAGTTGTTTGTATTCAAATGACGGTTATTTTTGTACTCCATGTGAATATCCCTGGCTCGCCTTTCCACCTCGGCGGTGACGCTGCCCGGCGCTCGGCCCCTCACGTGCACCTCAGCGATTCTGGCCTCCTTGCCCGCCCTACACCCACCCTTACGCGGGTGATCCTACCTGGCCTGTCAGCCTCGCCGCTTTTCGCCCCCGTAAGGGCATTGTGCAACTAGAGTATTAACTGTAAAAAGATTTGTAAAGTTTGAAAGCTCTATCCGCTGTATTTTTTTTCTTTAATTTATAAACTTTTAGTTTAACATCCCCTCCTGGACGCCGTGTTTGTTCTGAGATTCTCTGGGACTTGGGGCTGAGGATCGGGAGGGATGGAACCGTGAGACCGGTAACGTCGCCTGGAAACAGGTGGGACTCCAGTCCCAGGCGCATTTCAGTTTGGGAGGAAGGATGCGCCGCCGTCCTCTGTGCGGGAAGGGTTCTACACCTACAGAGTTTAGGGAATCTCAGTTTCGGGAACTTTGCAGCACCCACTGAATTCGGGAGAAAATTCCTAGGATTTTTTTCTTCTGTTTTGTCGTGGGCATTGCTTATAGAGTGTAGGGAGCGCCCATAGCTGAACCCCTAACCCGGTCTCCATCCCCACTTCAATCTGCGCGCTCTCTCGCTTTCTCTCTCTCTCTCCTATCTTGCACAAACACATGCATGCCGGTGTCTCCTCTCGATTTTCGATTTTTGGAGAGCATTTCTCTAAGTGATTAGGTCTTTATTTCATTTCCAAAATAGCCTAGTAAAAACTCCCACTGAAATTCCCAAGCTCTTGGGGCATAGAGTCGCAAGTTGCGTTGGCTCTGCGGTCCCTGCGCGTCTGCCTGGGACGGATACCAAGGGCGTCCTAGCAGGTTTCCAACGTGGTGTCAGATGGTGTACATCGACGCCCACGGGGGCGCACAGGGTAGGCAGGGTCAAGTTTGCAGATCACCCTTCTACAGACTCCCCACAACACCGCAGATTCATGGGGGTGAAATGCTCGCCTTTACACGCCTCCCGCCAGGTCCCTGGCGAACAGGAAGAGTTAATGCCAAATTTTCGGGGTCAGAGGCTTCCCTGAGTCCTCGGCCCGGAACTGGGAAACATCGAAATCCAGGCCCGGGCTTTCAATTTCACCTGAAGCAGAAAGACAGATCTGCTCTCCCCAGCGTTACAGAGACCTTCCCCAGCCCATGGGAGATGGGGGACCTCCACGATTTGGTACCCCACAGGTCTTTGGCACGAGTTCCACCAGCCCTCGCACCCCGCCAGGGCCTGAGCGCGGCCGCTTTACAAAACGACTCCCATTTCCGGAAACAGCTAACTGTGGGGGGAGATTCAGGGGCCCTCGGATGCACCTCCCAGCACTGCACCCCAACCCTGAGGATGCACCTCCCGCACTGCACCCCAATCCTGTCGCTGTGGTCCATGTGGCTCTAGCAATCCTGTTCCTTTTCGAATTTTTTTAAGATTCTATTTTCATTTTACAATTAATCGCAGATGCATTTTCCTTGTTGAAAGTTGGAACACTTCCAACAAAGCGAGAATCTCCACCCCTCCTCTCCCTGGAGAGGCCCTTACTACGGGTGGGTTAGGCTGTTTTTTTGTTTGTTTTTGTTTTTGTTGAAGAGGGGAATTCTTCCTCTTTTCTGATGGAGAGACTTTGTTGCTGCGTCCTAACAGAGAACCTTGTTCCCCATCTTTGCAGATCTGGAAGCGAGAGAACCGGGGAGTTACTTTGAGTAGGAAAAGGCGCGAAGTCGCACCCTCCTAAACCCGTCTTCCGCCGCAGACCCCTCCGTCCCTCCTGACCCCTCGGTCGTGCGCCTTTCCCTCCGCGCCTGGACCGGCTCAGCTGGGCTGGGTCAAGCTGCTCTGCCTGGGGAAAATGACTCAAGTGAATTCAGTTTCTCTGGATTGTGGCAGCCTCCCTCCCAGCTGCCCCACGGTTTGCTTTGGCATGAACGTCCTGACGTCTGATTGCTGGAGCTGAGGCGGGCCCGGTGTCCAGCCTGGCCTCTGAGGATTTCCTACCCTATTTTACGACCCAAAGACTGTGTCTTTTCCTGGGTCTCTGGCCGCACCCGCGGCTTCTGTTGGAAATTTGCAGTATTCGTTTCTTCGTTTTCTTTTCTCTTTCCTCTACTTTCCCTCACCACGCCCTTCCCTCTGCCCTCCCCTCCCAAAGATTAGAAAAAGGTAGACTATGCCCTCTGCCCTCTGCCCTCTGCCCTCTGCTGCCCGGTCAGGGGCTGTCCCTTCACCCCCGCTGCGTCCCTGGGCTGCACAGAGCCCTCTTCCTCCCTAGGGCCTGGTCGCCCAAGGCAGTGGCAGTGCGGGGTGAGCTCAGTGGACCTTCCGCCTCATCATCTTTTCTCAGTTCCTTTGGCCCTTAGAGACTCTTAGAGCTGGCGGTGGTGGTCAGATTCACTTACTTTACATATGGGTAAACCAAGACAAGAGGAATGACTGGGAAAGGGGGTGCAAAGTTCTGATCAAACAGAAATCAGTCCCACTGACTCAGGCCCAGCAAACGAATCCTGCAAATCTGGGGTCCGTCAGCTGACGAGTGTCCCTGGTGTGTGTGCATGTGGTGTGTCCAGGCAGGACACCCAGGCTTGCTGGTTGTGTGTACCCTAAGCTGTGTCTCCGTCCAAGATAACTGCAAATCCCAGCACCGTGATAGTTCCCCAACACCGGGAAAAGACAGAGGGTGACAACAAATCTAACTTTATTCCGTTTGGTCCAGATTGGTTTCGAACACCACATACTCCGTGCCTCTGAGTGTGGCTCACTGTGTCAGTATCTGGAACTCGGAGACTGGTTTTGCCAAGAGGTGGCATGTGGAGGCTTTTCAGGAGTGTGGAATGGGGACCAGGGCTCCTGCTTATCTCCTCTTAGAGAGAGAGAAGCTCTTGCTCTGGCCTACCAGGCAGGGGATGGGTGATCTCATTTCCTATCCAGCCCCTGAAGCTCAGAACCAGACAAGTCAATAACCCCTCTCATCTACCCATGTTTCTGTGGGTGTTTGAGAGGGAAATGTGGAACCTGGCCTTCTGAACACAAAGTTCAGGAAGTTTAACTTACTTCACAGAAAGGCTCCTGCCTCAAGGGAATGTCACTGGACTATCGGGCATTTCTGGAGATACCCAGTAAGCAGTAGAAGAATGCCTGGGCCCCAAAGGGTGAATCAGAGCCAGGCAGCTGCCAGGGCTTCAACTTTGCAGGCCACCAACTTCACCCTGCTAAACATTTTACCAAACCAGAACCTCACAGAGCTGCATGGGGACTGCACTGGGTGGCAGATGCTTGAAAGTGCTTTGTAAATCAGAAAGCCTGGGGGGGGGATTGCATCCATTCCTGGGTGCACGGCTGCTGCAGGTGGTCTCACCCAGAGCTGCAAAGGAAGCAGCAGCAGAGGCTCCTAATCTGAAAGAGGCCCAAAGGATCAACCAAACAATACTCAGCAAGAACAGCAACAAAAACCAACTACAGTTCTTTGTCTGGAGCATTACACGTGAAGTGCTTCTGAATCCTGTCCCAATACCATCTGCTGAGCTCCCTGTGGTCTGCCAGACATGACCCCTGTGTTACAGATGGTGAAACTGAGGCTCCAAGAGGTGGTGCGATTTCTCTATCTTCACAGGCCATTGAAAGGCCATGTCAGGGTCATTCAAAGCCCAGCGGCATATTTTAAGATTTGGGTGGCAAGAGAGATTGTCCTTTAGCACTGTCAGGCGTCTGCTAGGATTGGCTCCGGGGTGGTTGGATCAAAAAACAATTTTTGTGGATGTATTTTGAAAACCAGTAAGCACTGTACAACTGGTATGACCTTATCATTGTTATTACCATCATTATTATTAATTTCTGGGCAACACTGAATGTGCTAATGTGGCACTATCTGCCTTGAATTCCTTCATCCTTGGGGGTTCCAAGTGCCCTGTGGTTTGTTAAGCTTAGGGTCTCTCGGGGGTCTGGTACCCGCCCAAGTTTTTCAACTCCTGATATGTTTTTAAAAAGTGGAAATGCCAAAATAGGGTTGAAAAAAACTGTTATGTTGTAAATGGTTATATCATCTAATAAATTGGGAGTTTGCTGTAGTCACACATAGGAGTTATTCAACATAACTTGGGCTGTTCAGATTATTAAAGCATGCGTAAAGTGTTGATACCCAGGGCCCTGCAGGCAGGCAGGGGTGGTCCAGTGTAGGATATAGGTTGAAATGAACCACGAACATCTTTTAAACCTGTGGGGTGTATATCTGAGACTGTGCCTCCTGCGAAGCAAATGTCAAAAGTCTAAATTTTGGGCAATTTGCGAATATGAGATCTGCAAAGAGCCCGCACGTCCGCACAGCCCGGAGTCTAGACTTCGCTGTGGCTGATAAAGTTTGCTGTGAGGCGGCAGGGTAAAGGCAGCAGCGCGGCTTTTGGCTGATGCGGGGCGGACCGGAATCCGCGACTAGCCCTTCTCAGTTCCGTTAGGAAAGTTCAGTTCAAAAGAAGCACGCGGCACCCGCTGGGTGGGGGGTTACAGTGTCACCTGCGCTGGGTCCTCCGGCCAGGTAAGCTGGCTCCTGCGCTCTAGCGTTTCCTACACACTCTGGAGAACGTGCTTGACCGGCTCTCGCTCCCAAGCCCCGCCGCCGCGCGCAGTCCCCGGGCGGCCGCGGTTCTGCAGTTCGTTCCCGTGGAGTGATGAACCCACCGCGGTCCAGACCCCACGCTCCCGGGCGAGCGTCCTGCCGGTCGGGGCTGATCTGCGACTGCAGCTTTAAGCTCCCGGCGTGAGGATCCAGCGCTGGGTCCTGGCCCGACTGGGGCCTTCTGGGTGAGTTCTTCCCGGCCCTGTCCCGGCCCCTCTGGGCGCTACACTCAGGCCTCCGAGCTGAGCCGCTCTCCCTGCGTCCTGCTGCTACGGGAAGAGACACCAGGTAGGAAGGAGCTTCCCTGGGGCCTGCACGCCAGGGTGGGAGGCGGTGGAATCCCCCTCAGGGGCCCTGTACGCACGTAGATTAAGGAGGCCTGAGGACCTGGACTCACTGGCAGGAGGCGGAGCTGGCCCGTCTTTGGCAATCACTTCTCTTCTCTGGGCCTCTAATAATAATAGTAACAGTAACAATAATAACACTCCCCGTAACATGTGGGGTCCACACTCAACACGGAGTGGAGGTAAAGGGCAAAGTCGTCCTGCTTTAAATAATGCGTCATGCCCTTCCTGAGCGGGTTTTCAGTTTCTTCCTGAGGAGGTGAGAGGAAGTGGCGTTTTGTTTTATTTTCAAAGATTTGGGTCATCCCAAGTTGCTGCCCTGTGGGCCTCCCCGAAGGTCATTATCTCTGGACCTCTTTCCTCTCTCTGCCTGGCTGGGCCTGGGTGGCCAGCTGTTTTGGAATGTCCCCACCGCACCGGGCTGTTCCTCCCTAGACTCCCCTGCCTTTGGATGGAAAACTTGGTAAGAAAAAAAATTAATGCCACAAGCTCTTTTCTCCCCGGCCAGAAAGCGAGGGTGGGCAGCTCATTGTAAAACTAGAGCCAGTAAAGCTGCTCATTTTAATAAGCTTATTAACGATTTTGAATGGCTTTCCTGTGAGTGCCAAGGCCTCCCTGGGAGGCACGGCAGAGTGTGAGGCCAGGTTTCTGCAGGAGCGCACTGGGCACATGCACAGGGTGCCACTGCTCTTACACGTGGCAGAGCTAGAGCAGCTGGACGATGTCCGTCCCCATTGCTAACTAGGGACTTGGCATCCCCCAGCAGGGTCTGGGAGAGTGTAGTCATGGAGGCTACAGGGCTCTGTGAGTTTAGAGGTCTCCAGGGAGTTTAGATGACTATAGGAGTGGTCCTGAATTATCCGGTTAGGTAACCTCCAGGGATCCACAGGCCTTGGGCTTATGTGGCTCTAACTCCCTTTTGCTTGTGTTTTTAGAAAAGGTATCAAGGGCTGTGACCCTTCTAAGGACTCAAAAACCAAGTGGCAAATTCTTTACTAGTACACATATCTCTTGTGTGTGCCTCCTAAAGCCAGCGGCCTGGCTTCCTGAGTGCCTCGGACACAGGGGGCAGGACTTATCTCCAGCAAGCCCTCTTCCCAAAGGAAGCCTGGGACATCGCTCCTTTTTCTCCCCAGAAGTCACAACAACACAGCCTCAGGGCTGCTGGACTGTGAGAAGGAAGCTAGAGACACACCCACACAAAGGGGTTAGAAAGAGCAGGCAAGAGATGAGAGGGTCGTTGGGCAGGTAACAGAGAACCAGGCAGAAGGGGGGCCTCACCTGGACACACTCTCTTGGTCTTTTAGATCTGGACCTGTAGGTCCTAGGCCTTCCCTGGGTCATCTTGCCAAAAAAAAAAAATTTTTTTTTTTTTTTTTTTTTTTTTTTAATTAATGTCCTTCCTGAGTAGGTCCCCCAGTCCTGGCCCTTAGTACCAGTGCCTTGTGCCCTGTTCTGGTGCTGTCTGGCCTACCAACCTCTGGGAAAGTGGAGCTGGGGACACTTGCACTCATGATGGCCCCAGAGCCAGGCCTGCCTCTTATTTCCAATGTACTGGAAGGATTCATGAATGAGAGCCAAGCTCCCTCAACTTTGTCCATATCTGTTCCCTTCTAGGGCTTGGAGGTGGCAGAGGCCTCAGCAAGCTGGCACTTCAGTGGCAAGACCAGTAGGCGCTCTCTGACCCCTGGTTCTGCCCTGGTTCTTGTTCTTCTGTCCCACTGGGCCTGGGTGTGAAGAAAGCAGACTGTAAGAGCCAGTCTTGTCTTGGGTCAAGGTCTGGGGCCTGAGCACTTGGGATTCTTTCCTGGTGCCTTGACCATATTAAAATGCACATTAATGACCAGCTATGGGATAAAAAATTAAGGCTCTGAAAAGAACCTCTCGGTTTTGGGTTTATATAGAAAATTGGTCCAATTTTGAAATTGGACAGATGCTGTGATGTGGAGAGGGCCAGCTGGCGGTCAGAGCACAGAGTCGCTGGCCAGCATGGGTGGAGACACCCTTGGAGAGGTCATGGCTGTCTGTTAGGTGGTGAGGCTAGGCCTCTGTGCCCAGTGCTGGGTAGGGGCCTTGATGCCCTTAAGGCAGTGCTGCTTGCTGGGAGGTGGGGGCTTTGCAGCGACCACCCTTGCTCTCTGGATTCCTGGCCTAGGGTTGGGCATGGAGTAAGCACCGAAATGCTCTCAGATAAAGATACCTACTATACCGTAGAGTCGTTTAAATCTCAAGAAGAAATTCTCCCTGCCTATTTCTTTGAATCTCACTGTAGACAGTACTGGTTTCCTGACAGTCATGGGAGCAGAAGGTGCTGGTGACTTTGTCCAGGACTAATCAGCTGGAAAAGCCAAATCCAGCAACTCAGGCTGTGGTCTTTTTGATATTCCAAGAGGGACAGTAGAGAGAGTTTTGTCCTGGGCGTGGAAAAAAAACTTTGGAACAGAGCCAAGATTTGGAGCCAGGCTTCCATGAAGACCTGATTCACAATACTCTGTTGAGAAAACTGCACACCCCACAGTGCAGATGGGTTAGTTGGCATCACTACATGCTTGTAGCCTAATTGATACATTTTGGAAAGTTAAACAAGGACTTGAACCACTTTTAAAAATTTATCTGTGGAGATAGTGAAGTGCAGACAGAAAGTGCTGAGTGATTGTGACAACGAAAACAGCCAGCCCCCGCTGGAACCTTCTTTCAACCAACAGGATCTTTGTATTTTTTGCCACTGCACTCATGATTTAAACTAAATTTATTTTATAAAGTTCTTAATTTTATTTCATTTTTTAAAACTCTGAGTCCTGAAGAATTTTTTTAATACATAGAAAAGTAATACATTGAGGGGGAACTTCACTTTCTAATACATTCCTTTGGCCCAAAATGATCTGCAGAAGACTTCCTTTAAAATAATTGTCTCCTAAGATGTCTAACATTTGATCGGTTCTCTGCCTGGCACACTCTGATTTTGTGGCTTCTCCCATTGTAAGAAGCTTGAGTCCTGCCTTCAGGGCTCATTCTCTCGAGGAGAATGCCACCCACGCCAGTGTTGGGCTGCAGGAAGAACTAGAGTCATATCTTTTCACAGGGGCTGAGCTCCAAGGAGAAGCAGAAACATAGAGATTTTTTTAAGGAAAAAAAAATCTTTGTTGTGCAGTCATTCTTTCCTTCTGTCTTTCCCTGTACATTCATTTATTTGCTCAGATATTCAACAACAGTGTTGACTGCCTGCACTGCGCTTCCAATTCCTGGGAGAAGAAACCCACCCCGGTGGAGTTGTTGACTGTCTAGTGGGGGACAGGGATGAAAGTGTCAAGAGAAAGATGAGACAGGCTGCCAGTTAGCTCCTACGAGGAGGCAGAATGTTATTTGGGGGGTTAATGAAGGAAGGTCATGGTATATTCGTAAGGGCACTTTCAGGGCACTGATCACTGAGCTGCCTCCCTCCTTCTCTGGTTTCCACCTCTGTCTGACAGGACACCTATTCCTGCCCTGTCCCTCGGTGACCCTTTGTTGTAGCCCCTCCGTGAGCATTCCCTACTCTTAGAGCATGTGTGGGGAAAGCAGAGCCTGGGGATGAGGGCCAGGCCTGGAGCTCTGACTGCCTGGAGTTCCTGTCTCCTCATCCACACCCCAGTTTTAAAGACTGAGCCCCTCCCAGAGGCCTGCATGCAGGAGGGTCACCTAGCATGGCTTAGGCACCTTCGGGAGGCAGTGTCTGAGGATCAAATCTCTAGTGCTCAGAGATGTTGGCAATGCCAGAGAAGTTTGTGGAAGGGGCTGGGGGAGCTTCTTGCTCTCCTTGGTCAGCAGTCCCCCAAACCTGTGTAGGGTGATACTGGAGACCAGTGCTTTGCTTAGGCTGAGCGCTGTAGTGGGAGCAACTGTGAATCATTTCATTCATTCATCCTAGCAGCCCCATCCCCATCCCTCCACTTTGGAGATCAGCTCTACTGCTGCAGCTACTTCTGGTGGGGCTAGGGTTCAGACCTGGGCTATCTGGCTCCAAATTACTCGGCAAAGTTCTTTGCAGTTTGTGCTTGGCACAGAGAAAGCTCTCAAAAGGTTCCCAGGTGTACAAAGGTGGAGAGCAGTCAGGCTTTCTAGACTCCTGCCCAGCGTATTCTCCCCCAGCTTCTTCAAATTACCTCCTGTGGACAGTCAAATGCTCAGCAGGAACTGAGGCGACAGGCTGAAAAGGAAGGCTTCTCACTCCTGCCTTCACTTGCCGCTCACCACTCCTTGGTGGCGGTGCACAGACTCGTGACACGTTAGCAGGCGGGTAACTAGTGCAGCCCTCAGAGGCAGCAGAGGACCCGTGCCCATTTTCCTACGTGGGGGAAGTGGAGTGCAAGGCCCAGCAGGGCGAATTCGTTGGTTGTTCTATGTTCACCCCTCCCCAGTT
The DNA here is from genome assembly GCA_963574355.1 of Loris lydekkerianus. Classification (NCBI taxonomy): domain Eukaryota; kingdom Metazoa; phylum Chordata; class Mammalia; order Primates; family Lorisidae; genus Loris; species Loris lydekkerianus. Next base: position 14,180 of record CAUYPK010132659.1, read on the forward strand.
TTCAGATTCTGGAGTCCTTTTTCAGCTCCTGGTTGGCCAGTTTCTCAGCTGTGGCCATCCAACTCATATCTCTCTCTCTCTCTCTCTCTCTCTCTCTCTCTCTCTCTCTCTCTCTCTTTCACACACACACACACACACACACACACACACACATATGAACCTTGAAGCCCCAATCACCTCACCAGGGTGAGGCAGAGATAGCTACAGGTGGTGGCACTGGTTCTGGGGTCTCTACATGGCTGAGCTAACCATACCCGATTTCATTTCATCCTCAGGAGAACACCACGAAAAAGGTAGGATTATTTAAACGTCTTTTCACAGACCAGCCAGCAAAGTTCAGGAAGGTCAAGTGACTTGGGCAGAGTCACACAGCTTGGAAGTGGAGAGAGGGGAACTGGCTGGAGGCTTGTGGACTTCAAAGCCTCCCTCCTCCCCATCGTAGGGTGGGAACCTGTTTGTGGGGAGCGGAGGGGAGACTCGCACAGGGTGCGGAAAGCAGGGATCGCTTCTCTGGACAGTTTCCTATTAAGAAAACACCCGGCTCCAGCCCGCCCCTCCCCAGGGCCGCTGATCGGCCTCCTGAAGGCGAGTCCTGTATATTTGTAGTTTGATTCCGCCCGTCAAGGCTAATTTCTCCCTACAACTTAATGGACTCGGCTTGACGTGCGTAATGATTCCTAATCACGAACATTATTTTCGCTAGCGCGGAGACATGTTCCAGTTGTTGTGACAGATCGCGTTTCAGCCATAATGACGGAAAATTACCATTTCTAATTCTCCGGTTTTTGACACCTAAATCCACAGACCATATGTGGCGGCGGGAACTGGGGGCCGATCGGTCCTCGCTCTGCGCCGTGGCACGAAGCCGCCCTGCAGCCCGCAGCTTCCAACCCCCAGCCTTGCCCTAACCGGTGAGGTGCGAGGGGACCTCGGAAGGACTTGACTTTACCGGTCCCTCTCTCTAACCCGAGGTCCTGCTACCTCCAAAGGCGAAAACCAGAGCTTGGAAGGGGCCTCAGAGACGGATGCATCTTTAGAGACTCATGTTACAGACGGAGACGCAGGCGGAGGGGCAGAGAGGAGGAGCTGTTTACCTGAGATCCTCTAGCTGACCCGGACCATTCCTGGAGTCCTCAGCAGGGAGACTGTTCCTCCTTCTCAACGCCCTCCTGGGAGGTGGTATTTTAGGGGCGCTGACAAGGAGCCTTCTCCTAAGCGCAGAGGAGGTATTTTAGGCCCTGAGAGGTTAAGTAACTTGCCTAAGATAACACTTGGAAACCAGATGAGTCAGCCCCAACCTGTGCTCTTAACCACTCTGGAGGAGATGCAATTCCCCTCAACCTGTCCCTCTCAGCGCTCAGGCCAGCCCGGCGTGGATTGTTATAGCCACTTCAAGTGTGAGGAAGCGGAGGCTCTTAGACGCCAAGCCTTCAGCATCCATGCCCCAGTGTCTAACCCGGTTCAGAGGCACTCTGCCAACACTATCTAGGTGGTTTTGTGGGTCACTTCCTCCATGCACTCCTTCCTGCTTCTCCCTGGGCTTCTACCACTGTAGGAGGGATGTCTTCCCTGACTCCAGGTCTGCTAGGTCACTGCCACAGTCTAGAGTGCGTTTCTGACCCAGTACATTTGGGGAGGCATTGAGAGAATGTGGGCAAGGGGGCAGCCCATGTGACTGCTGAAACCTTCCCAGCCACACCTGCCCGCCCTTGCTCCAAGCTGGGCTTTGTTTTTTAAAAAGAAATGTTTTGGGAATATATATATATAATTTTTTTTTTTTTTAGATGGGGTTTCACTGTTGCTCAGGAGGGTCTCAAAGTCCTGAGCTCAGGCAATCCACCCACCTTGGCCTCCCAGACTGCTGGAATTAGAGGTGTGAGCCACCACATCCAGTCACAGAATACATTTTTAGACACAAATAAGTTGGAGGGTCCTCTGGAGGGAGGCTGAAGACATTTACTTACTGGGGGAGAGGGGAGGGAAGGTAGAAGCCTGTTTGGTCATCCCTTCCCTGGCTCTCAAGCAGCAGTGAGACAGGATTTCAGTTCCTCAATATGTGAGAGAATCATGGTTTTCCGCCCTCTAGTCTAATGCCTTCTTCAACCATTTTGGAAGGAAGTGGTTAAAGCAGTTTGTAACTGGCAATGAATAAGGAAAGACCCAACTGTGGATGTAACTGCACCTCCATCACCCCACTGATACCTATAAGAACTTGGCCAAACACTGTGGAGAGTCTCCTGGTCTTCCTGCCATCAGGGTTCCAGGCATGAGTCTCAGCCTCCAGCCTCTTGGAGTTGCCTGGCTGCTTATTTTATCAATTTGGAGACGGGCACCGAGTCTGGGGATGGTGGCCCTTCCCCTTTCTTTGGACTGCTTAATGCTCTAGCTCAGCAGGAAAGCTTCATAGAAGAAGACATTTCTGTAAGTAAATTGGAAGGGGTCCTGGATATTGGTACAGGGGCCTCTGAGCAAAACAAGCCTTCATTTTTTTAATCCATTAGAGAATCATTTGCTGTCAAATGAAATTCAGCTCCACCTCTACCCTTTCCTGCTTTCAGTCTGGACTTCAGTTTACCTATATGTAAATTGGGGATAGCAATGTAGTCTATTCTGGAGGGTTTTCCTAAGCATTAATCCAGTTAAAACTTGTGAATGGCTCAGAATGGTACCTGGCATGTGAGTATCCAATCCCTGTACTTGCTGTATGGTGAGTAGGCAAGACATGGCGGCTATGTCTCAAAGACACCACAGCTCACCTGAAAATGAATCTCAGATCTTTGTGGAGCTTTGCAAACAGAAGCTCTAAGTGTTGCCTAGGATGGGGTTTGGCGGGAGGCCTCCCCAGTCAGAGATCTGGATGCCAGTTTCAGCTTTGCCACATAAGAGCCAGGTAACCTTGAACTAACTGACATTTAATTTCTTTGCATTTCCATTTCTTCTTGTGTCACATGAGGATAATAATATGCCTATGTCACATGGCTATCATGAAGATTGAGTAGGTATGTGTAAAGCATTTAAACCAGACCTGGCACAACATGAGTATTTAGTGTTTGCTTCTAAAATATATGTGTGAAGCGTTTTTTTCAGTGCCTGAGACTTAGTAAGAACTCAATAGTGATGGCTTTTATTCCTTATTATAAAACTGCTTTTACAGACACTGGTAGTTTAGAAGAAGACAGGTTATTGGGAAATGTTCTGGTAATTAGTGTGATTGCTCAGAGAAAAGGACTTTAGAGATGATCTGAGTTCAAGACTGATAGATCTCATTAAACTGGGTGGCCTGGCATCAGCCACAGCCTCTCTGAGCCAGGTGCCACCTGTTCAGGGAGGATAACAGTTGCCACTTAGAAGAGGAGGCACCAGAATCTCCTCTTAGGAAAGGATCTAGGGGTCTGGAGGGTGCATGGAAGCTTGTCCTAACTCAGACTGAACGTGCACCTGTGATGTGTGAGAAGGTGACAGCCCAGGATGCTCTAGCAGTGCCAGCATTCCTATTGTAATCTCCTAAGTCTGTAGATGAGGCAGAAAGACTGGCTTAAAGCAGAGAAACTGAGTGGGGTGTTTGTACTTGATCCTTCCTAAAAAGCCAGCAGAAGGACAGAATTCACTTGGGGTTCACAAATATCTCATCTGGGCACTCCTGATCAAACTCTAGACTGCTTACTACATCGTGACTCACTGTGTGCCTGCCTGTAAGAGTACTCAGTAGTAAGACCCATAGTCTCAAAACCTATTTTGTAGATTCAAATTAAGAGCATGTAAAATGGTTGACAATTTGCCCAGCACATAGTATGGAAAAATAGGAGACCCTTTTATTAAGTTAGATCATAGAAGCCTGAGGAACAGGGCCTAGGCAGGAATTTCTGAAACACACTCACAAGAAGTCTCAAGGTGTGTTTTTAAGCTTTCCCAGAAAAGCTTTAAAAGCGCCTGTGGAGCAAATTCAGTCCATTTCACTGAAGGACATCCCTAAGCCCACAGGTCTTTCCTACTGGAATTTCCCTTTAAATCTAAGGCTGCCCTGGGAAATTAATTCTGGGAGTAGTATAAGCAAGCGGCATCTTGGGACTTGCTCCCCAGCATTCAGCAGTCTTGGGGAAAGCTGGAAAGAGATGGTGTTGGGGAAAGCCGGGAAGAACTACATGGCCAGCAGCACCTGCAGCTTCTTGACTCCTCTGCATCAGTAGCAGTGGTTAGTGTTGGAGCACTTGGGTCTGCCTGATGGCCCTGGGCCCTGGGAGAGCACAGAGAATCACTGCACTTTCTGCTTTCTCTGCCTGTTTTTGGGGACCCAAGTTTAGCTTGGGAAGGAGCACCCGGCTCCCTGGCTCCCTCCCCCGCCCGTTCTGCCCCTTGGCGGTGTCCTTTCCCTCCGATGTAAAGGAAAGGTTGTTGGCAGGACTGGGGGCACCATGTGCAGTCTGACACAGGATAATGAGAAACACAAACTGATGACTGAGGTTTCTGTAGACAACACCCATCACTGGGAGCTCTCCATTACATAAACTATCACATTCATTCTGCAGGGACATACAATCACTCCCATTTTAGAGTTAAGGGGGCCAATGTACAAAAGACTGGATTTTTCTAGGGTTCTCACAACTAATAAAGGTATATGGATCTTGAGTTTGGCTTGAGAACTCTGTCTTCAAGACCCACGTCTTGCAGTGGATCTGGGATTATCTGCATGGAGAAAAGCCCGATTGCTTCCAAGCCTGGCTTCTGGGGGCTCCGAAGGTTCTCTTGCTCTAGCTGGCACTGTCTGAGTACAAGATTTCATTTTATTTCTTGCATGCGGCAATCCGTAGGCCATGGCATTACTGACCCACTGGCTACCCTTTCCCTTCATCAGACAGGAGACCAATCCAAGGCCATCCAAGCCCTGGCAGGATCCCCTCAGCATCCCCCAGGACCATAGGCAGAAAGGACTAAGCCAGGCATCCAGACGCCCAGTGGTACTGGCGCAGCCAACAAAAGTGGCCTGGATGGACTAGAACTGAGGGGGGCTGAGGGGAGGATGGAATCGGCTAGCATTTGCAGGCATGAATGGTGGGGGGAGGGTGTTTGCAATGGGGGCTCCTGTAAAGCAGCCAGGCACAGTTACAAGCCAGGCCAGTGTCCTGCCACCCCTCCCCACCTTTCCCTTGACAGGGGCAGCCAAAGTGACACTGGCTGTAAATGGCACTCTCCTCCCACCTGTGCCCTGGGCCTCCATAGTTAAGGAGAGGATGGAGGTGATGGGAGGTGGGAGGTGGAAGAGAAGACGGTTAGGTTCAAGTGCTCAGCGGCCTTGGGGCGGGGGAGGGGCGGGGGGGCGTGAATCCCCAAATCCTAAAAGAGCTTCATCCTGAAAGATACGGTACTTGTGTGGGAACAGTCCAGTCCTGCAGGGCCACTTCCTGCTCAGGCCTTTGGGTACCCCCAACCCTCTTTGGGCCGAAGCTCCTTCTGTGAAGACAGAGGGGGCCACATCCAGAAGGTAAAGAGACAGGAAGTCTCTTCCAAGATGAAAAGGCTCCTCGTGGAGTCAGGGTCTAGCGCACCTCAAACTTCAGCGGAGTGCTCTTGGTTCCAGTGGGTGAGGGTGGGGCGCTGTCTTCTCTGCGCAGTCCTGGTGCAGCGGTTTTGGGACCTCGCTGCGAGATGTCAGCTCTGCAGGGTGGAAAGACAAGCCTGTGGAATCTTCCTCTGCTTGGCCACTGGGAAGCCACCGTGAGCCCGGAGTGCCCAGTGACCTGCTCTCAGGGAGGTGACCATCCAGCGACTGGGCCTCAGGCCTGGAAAGGACTCATTTAAATCACTTCTTTCGAGGCCGCCACGCCACGAAGTCCTAGTGTTCATATGCGGCCCCGCCGCCTCTGAACAGGTCTCGCCCTCTGCAAGGCGTCCCCGGGACCCCGAAGAAGACAGCGCTGCTGTCGCGCTGGCTTTGCAGGGGCCAGAGCGCTGCGCCGAGTGTCCTTGCGGCCACCCAGTCCCGGGGCGCTGACTTAGAGGGGCGACCGGGCCTCCGCCACGCGGCTGAGGAGCCTGGGGTCACTGGGACCTTGTTTATAGCCGTTTGCCTCAAACACCAGATCCCGGCCGCAGCCAACACGCAGGGGCCGCGCGTCCTTCCCGCGGAGGACACGGGCGTCGCTCCCGGCCAGCCGCGGCCAGGGTCACGCCGGGCTTCGCGAGCCGGCGGGCTGGAGCCGGGTGCCAAGGACAGCCACCTGCGGAGAGGGTCGGGCGAGCCACACCTGGGACGTGCTCCGCCCGGGTCCCTTCTCAGAGCCCTGTCCTTGCGGGTCTGAGACGAGGGAGAGGCTGTGCCTGTCCTTTGGGAAGAAGGTAATGAAGTTGTCAGGGGTTCACAGGTAAACTTTGTTTGATGCTTCGCCCTATCCAGGTGAATTATTTGCGGTGACTTCTAATTTCCTTCCCCAGAGAAACCCGTGTTCTCCCGTCCTTTCATCCTTCAGCCCTCTAGCTTAAATGCTTATGAAAAAATTGATGGAAAAACATCTTCAGTGGCCTTCTGCTTCTCCTAGAAAAACAAGCAAACCTAGACCTCACCAGCAACAGGGCAAACTTTAAAATTCAACTCTTCATACTGGCCCTGCCTGATTTTGCAACTGACAAACATGTTTGGACCTTAAAATATCCAACTTGGTTATCTGCCTGTTTTGCGGAGACAACCTGACTGAAAATGTAAAACTTTAGCTCGCACAGACTTGGAACTCCCCGCGTTTCCCCTCTGCCTTCCGCTAAGCTGTCCCCTGACCTGCTGGGCGACTCTGCCAGGAGAGAGTGCTTTGTGTCAATGTACTGGCAGTTTCTAGGAAAAAAAAAGAAAGGTGGGTTATGGAGCTCGTGAAATTCAGTAAGAATACCATTAGAATTTTCCCCCTGTCGTTCCCTCTTAGTTTCTTTTACACGAAATTCCATGTAAAATATAAACTATTTATATAAAAGTTTGGAGTGTTACATTAACTAAAAATACGGGGACTAAAACAATTAAGGGGCACATCTAGGCATATTAATTAGCCCACCTTGCACACCCAGCTATGCATTCTACATGGCATTTTTCATTACTACTTGAGCTGTTAAATGCATAAAGTAAGTACATTTGTGGGCACATTAACACACTATGAGAACTTGAACTTGTTCATTTCCTGGCTTTTATGGGGCTGGTTGGACTGTGTGGGCGTGCTTTACCCAGGCTCACTTGCCCTGAACTCCTATTGACTTCCAGAGACTCACCATGGGTGGAGGGAGCCAAAAAGAAAATGGCAGGGTCCACTGTCAACTGGCCACGTCCGTCCACTTTGCCTGGATATGTCCAACATGGCCTTGGTCCAGGACAGAAGGATGGTCTTGGCTCCTCATGAAACTAGGCCTGGGTCTCTTTCTTCACTTGTGATCTTTTCAGAGACCCTGGGGCATCCACCTTTATGTTGGAAGTACTGGTTTTTCTTTGTTATTGCCAGTGGCTCGCATGGGTTATCCTCTCACCTTTGTTACACATCTAGAACCTAAATTGAAGCTACCAGTTCCCTTAACAGAATATGCACTTCTCTCCTTTAATTATCCTCAATCACAAAATTGAAATAATTTTAGTAAGATAATTAGATCCCTAGAAATGGACGGCTTGGTAAAGAACAGGCCTGAAATAGAAATATATAATCTTGGATTTTGATGACTGTCGCAATGTTAACAGAATTAGTTTATATTACTTGTACTGAAAAAAATCATGTATTCAATAGAACTGGAAGAAAAAAACTGTACGTACTCCCGGTTTTCATATTTATTTTTTCCTTGTTTTCTTTGGGGGGAGGGGTGGAAATAGGAATCTTGCAAAAATTAAAAAGTAGCTTGTTTGACTATGGAATTAGAATAAAGAGCAAGGTTTAAAATTTTATTCCACGGTGGACTATGTAAAAAAAATCTTAAAGTTAGCTTCAAAATGAATCTTGAAATAAATTTAAGATGCTATTTGGTTTACATGCAAGTTGCATAAGACAAAAAAAGCCACATTTGCTTTTCATATGGCAAAAGATCTTTGTAAAAAAGTAAAAAATTCCACTTGGTATTTTTATGTCCTGTTTACAGGAATGGATAACCAAATCTTTTGGAGGGAAAAGAAAAACCTGCCATTTGTTTTTGTAGGAAAGTGTTTTTTTGAATGATCCAGGTTTTCACAATTTACCTCGTGGGTTAAGCACTCTATAATGGGTCAATTAGCATCTGAATTAAATATTTAAAGATAAAGTCTTGAAAGATGTAACCGGTCATTTTGGTTTAAAAATATCCTAGTTAATAAAAAAAAAAAGTTTGTTAAGTTAAGCATGGAATTAACAGCTCTTCTATTGAGTGTTTATTATACCCTAAGCACAAACGTTATTTCATTTCTCCTTATGAAAGCCTTTGATATTATCTTCTTAACAGATGAGGGAAGTGAGCCTTAGAGGGTGTGAGTGACTTGTTTGCAGTCTTATAGGTCATAAATAGTAAAAGTGGGATTGATTGACTTTAAGACCCAAATTTTAGTCACCACACTAAGTTGCATCCCCCCGTGAAATGAATACCACCCTTCACCAGGCACATGAAGTAACAGAACCTTGTATTTCATTAAAATGTTTATTAAATTAAAATGGTTCAAGTTGAAATAGTAGAATTGGCTATGAGCTTAAACTTTGAGAAAAATTACCTGGCTTTCAAGAAGGGGTGGTCTTATTTGCTAGGCCTAAAATGCTCCACTTTTCTGTTCTGTTTTGAAATGTTATTTTTTGGAACAAAATCAATGGTAAGGTTTAGAAATGAAAATTCCAATATAAAGGATGAAATGCTGGAAGGTTTTCAAGCTGTAAACCAGAGGGAGCTTAATTGGGAGAGTTAATACGTGTGTCAATTCCATATCAAGACAATTCAGAATTCTGATAGATTTTATGTGGTCTGTTGAAAATATATATGTATATTTTTAACATCTGTGTGCTAAAAAATTAACTCCAAGGGCCAAATTCCCTGGCTTGTGTACTGAAGATATTTAGCATTTTGAGTGTTAAGAAGAGCAGAGAATTAATCCCCGAGAAAAATTTTTTCCATTTCCAAGGCTGCCAATACAGGATTTTCAGAAAGGATAGTTGACCAAGGGAATTAAACTCCCTTTCACTCTGCAGAAGTCAAGAAAGAGTGTGCTCTTCAAAGTGCAGCTATGAAACAGAAGGATTTTTCTTCACTTTGAAATATATTTTCCTCTCGCTGTTGGTATCTAAATGAAGTTTGAAGTTCTTCTGAAAGTTTTAGTTTCCTTATTCTTTGTTACTATGTAGGACCCATAATTTATAACAGGAATATTATACAAAGGAAATTTAAGTTTGGCTGCACTCTCCAATGCTCTCCAATTGGAAAAAAAAAAAAAGTAAGCGGGAATTAACATTAAAGATGGGATTTCAAATTTGGTCCTAACAGTCCCAATACTTAGAAATAGCAGAATTGTTTTGCACTTGAAGATTCTTATTGAATACATTTATCAAATGTGATGAACGCTGGTGCAGCAGATTCATGTACTACCTTTTAATAAGGAACTATTGCTACTTGGCTTACCATCCATGGGCATGAACTTGGAGTTGTTTTTCAGTGCTGTGAGAGGTAATGAAGGCCAATTTAAAGCAATTTTCTTGAAGATTGCTGCTCAGTCCTGCCTGACTTGTAATTCTAACACTTATGCCGGGCAAGGGGGCCATAGTGGGAGGTTAGTAAATACAATTACATTAATATTGATGTTATTTTAGTTACTTAAAATTCAGTTATCTTGAAGGCAACCAGTCAGATTAATAGAGACCTGATGTATTCAATGCAGGCACTAGACCTATAAACCCAGCATTTAAACAGACATGGAAACCACGTGTTTGAGAAAAGGTGAGTATGAAAACAGTGTTAAGCCTATTTTCAGGCTTGAGCTTATGAATGAGGGCAGGAGGTTTTCTTTTTGTACTCTGAATTAGACTTTTTACTTCTAATAGTAGATGAGTCACTGAATCACTGTTCTGTTTGCCATCAAAGTGTTATCTTGTTACTTGTTTAGAAAGGTGAAAGTATTCTACTCTGTTACAGATTTTAATTTCATCCACATATTCTGAGTAGCATGTGCTCTTTCAGAATGGACTTGTTAACCGGGGATTTGAATAGTTCATGTTAGAGGTAATGAACACACGTAATTTATGCAGAGGCTAGTTCTGTGATGTGTGTGTGGGGAAAACTCAGGAGAGTTCCCCTAGCTCAGTGGCTTCACTATAAGAGAGAAAAAGAGAGAAAACATGGTTTTGCACATTTTTCTATCATTTGGTAGCCTCTCAGCTATTTCAGATTTCAATTTTTTTTTAATATAAAAAGATCAATGAAAAATGTATTTGTGAATTTTTCATGCTGGGTTACAAGTTTATATGGTACACTCAGGACTGTGCTGCATAGACTTTATCTAGTTAGAAGTGATCATACTGTGACCCACACACAGCTTTGGTATAAGCCTAGAAAGTCTTAACATTGATTAACCTAATTAAAAAGGTATTTGCATTTAGGAAAAAATATACAGAACTCCTTGTGGAGCAATCTGTGCCTCAGTTTCAATGTCTGCTTGTCTCACTGACATTATCAATATAATTCTTCTCACACAGTCTTATACCAAAGCCACAGATGACAAGGGTGTTCATTTTTCTTTTTAAAAAGAAACATTTCATATGCTTCTTTACAAACTATTCACCTCTATTAACTAAAAATAAAAATGAGTCATAAATTGCATTTGAAAACTTAGAAAGGTATCATACCTGTATTACTGAAGGTGTTACTGCCTGGGACTTAATGGGCTATAACATAACATTTTATACCTTCAGTCTCCTTGGGGCCCAAATGGAAAAAAAAAAATTTCTCTTAAGAGTAAAAGATTGAAAATAATTTCAAAGACAAAGATTGAAAGGTAATTTTATAAAATAAGGTGTTTTTTTTTGTTCATTATTATTTTTAATTACATCATTGTGTCTAAGAGAATATAAAATGCTCCAGGGAGATATCTGATTTGCAGTCAAAACTAGTAAGTTGATATTGGTAAATATTTTCATAATTTTTGAACTGTAAAATAGAGATTATTTGGCTTATCAAAAATATTTTGTGGGACTTAATGTATCGAAAAGGAAATAGATGATGCAGGCTAAATTTCGACATACAAAGAAAATTACTTAACCTGATTTTTTCCCTAAGTTTCAATTTATACCAGCACATTATGTTTTGTCCTTTTATAAAGAGATAATTTAAATAAAATTTAGAAGGAGGTGATTTGAATGTTCAAGGTTAAATCAATAATTTGGTGTAACGATTTAATTTTTCATATTTGAATAATGGCAAGATATATCAGGTTGAATTTTATACTTTAGGCCTTTTTTCCCAGCTTGTACATATTTTGACTTGAATATAAAATCAATGCATTCTAAGAATTAAAACTTTAAGGTTGGCATTTAAAACTTATTTGAATATTAAGGGAAATTAGATATTCTAGAAGTATAGTTAACATTTTCTCTGAGGATTACATGAGAATAATATTGGGTGAACATTGATTACAAGCAATTGAAACAGATTTTACTAAAAACAGTCCTTCCTTATAAAGCTCTGAGAACATTTTCTATCAGAGTTTCTCTTTGTTTTTGCATTTATGTGGAAAATAAGGAAATGTGTATAATTTATTACTATTAAAGAACTTTATAAATGGCCTTTCTCATATTTCCCCCTTGGAAGCCATTAGATAATCTGTTTTTGTAATACTGAGTCAAACATTTAGTTTAACATTCTTTTTCAGAACAGACCACATAATCATAAGATTATTAGACATCTCATAATTTTTTTAGGTGTCTTAAACCCATGCACATTTATTCCTGTGCTGAGAGTTTCTTACAGTTACAATCTTTAATTCTTGTTCTCAAAAGCAAACAAACAAAAAAATGTTACCCACGATGCACATAAAGCATGCATTAAAGGGGTTTCCTACTCTATGTTTTTTTATTATCCCTCCACCTTACCACCCACCAGTGTTGTGGATTTAAGAGAGTCGACATAATTGAGTAAGTAAATTACCAAAAACCTGGGCAGCTGCTGCAGACACCTAGCAATGGGTTGTAGTTTGGTTCTAATGTTCTTGTATTAGCACATTACAACAAGCAGAAAGGGGCTCTTAATTACGGCTGCTTTATGGGAGCACAATAAATTCCTTTTGTTGACCCTACTGAAAACTCAATGGTGTTTTTGTGCAGTGTTGAATTAAGAGATATCAAAAGTCATAGATTGAAGGATTATTCAGAGTATTTAAGGAAAGTGTAAGTAGGTAGTAATGAACCCTCTACACAACCAAATCTGCTCTTCTGAATGCAAAAGTACCAGTTATTCAACATTTCAGACTGACAGCTTGTAAATGTAAATTTTATTAAATGCACAGCAATAAAAATTTGTAGGTTTCTGTCACTTTGAATTTTAGTGGCTTAAAATGAGGCCTCTAGCCTTTTAAATCACAGCAGGTACAAGCAGAGCTCTCAAGCATTCAGCATTTAAAAATTGGAGCCTTTTTAGGTTTGAATGGGTGCATTTGCTCCCATAATATCCTTTGCAGGATTCAGGAATGGGTGTGTTATGTCACTAACAGGCCTGCATTTTGCATCGCTTTAATATCGCGGTTCACAAAATGCTTCTCTTACAATCCTAGAAAAAAGGAAAGACAGGGAGAGAAAAAGAGGGGAAAGAGAGGATATTTAAAAGGAAATAAATATAAGAAATAAAAATGTTTAAGGAAATTTGAAATCATATCATATATTTCCTGGCATAGATGAATTTACACATTTTTAAAAACTAGTCAAGCTCTTTCTTGTGCAGATTATGGGACACATAAAACCAATGGATAAAATTAACAGAGTAAGAAAATATTGTGGAAAATAAGATTTGCTTTAAATTTTATAAGGTTTTATAAAACAGAAGGAAAATTTAAAAATATACCTATATCTAGGCCCAGTTTGTTGGCCAAAATGATAGTTGATTTTTTCATTTAATGAAGACCCATGCTAGATTTAAATAATAGCTGTTTCTTATGTTCTAACCTTGCTTAATAACAGAAGCATTTTCTTTCTGTATTGGCTGTCCTAAAGAGACTTAGTTTTAATTGTCAAATGTCAAGAGTTTAAAACATAGTAATCGAACACGCAGTTTATCAAGTAACATTATTTGAACTTGGTGAATATTGTTGCTAAATGACTTTTCTGATGAGACTTGGGAGAAAGCATTTGGCCACCTGCAGTTGTTAAATATTCCCCTGGCACTTTTTCTAAGAGTTGAAGTATTACCCTGTGTTTTGGCCACATTCCAGTTTGGGCTAATGGCATTCTGTCCTCTCAAAGTTTCCTTTGCCGTTTTAATTGGATTTGACCCTTTTCTTCCCTGGAAGGAGGCTTCTCCCTGAAACATTCCCATTCTGGCATAAAGAGAAGGAACAATCATCCTTTCTTTGGCCAACTTTCTGCAGACATTACACTGTTCTGTGCACGATCAAAGTGGATTTTAACATTGTACGTGCCTGAGTATTGGAGGGCTCTAGTCTTCATCAAATAAAGTTTATAAATTTTATTTGGTGTGTGTACAGACTCTTGGTTTAAAACACTTTTAGGGTACTCTAAAGGATGATGTAAAACAACTATTCTCATTTTGGGGACGCTATAGCTTATTTTTAAAATGATGGAAATTAAGAACACCTTATAATAAAAAGATGATTACTAAGTTGGTAATTTTAGGAGGCTAACTTCTCTTTCCATATAAAGAGGCAAAGTCCTTTCTTAAAGATCTGTGCAGATCAGCTAACACTATCTGAAGCTGTTACAAATCCAGTACGTCTTGCTATTGTTACATCTACTGAATCAAAACTCAAATTAAATTCAGAGGTCATACCAGCCAAACAATTCTTTTTTTTTTATTAAATCATAGCTATGTACATTGATATGATCATGGGGCATCATATACTAGCTTCATAAACCATTTGACACATTTTGCTAACACATTTAAATCTGAAAGGCAGTTGCTCTTGCAGAATCTTTCCATTTCTGGTCTCTTGCCTTCCCATATCACTGCTGATCAAATTGGTTGCCAAGGCCGACTTCTCATCTTGTCAGGATTACCCGGTTTTGGTGGTTGCTGTGGAAGGGAGAGGTGGAGCTCAAGTACAGGACTGGTGCTTAAGGTCATGGGATTCCCTGTGCTGGAATTTCAGAGCTCACGTTTGCTCACCTTACTTTAATCTACATATTTATTCTTTTTCTCTCAACTTACATAAGTAACATCTGGCTATTAAATATACATAAGCTATATAAAGTAATTCACTCTTCTCCCTACCCTTCTCCCCAACCCAATTTTTGGCCTTTCTCAGTGACGATTACTAATGTTACTTTGGTGTTTGTCCTTGAGACATATTTCCACACATGCTTTTGTTTTGTGAGATTTATTTTTTACCTAAGTGGAACCCTGTCACACCTTTCATGCAGCTTGCTTTTTTGCCTTTGAAGAGCTTTCTATATTAGTACAGATAGCTACATCTAATTCTTTTAAATTAGGCTGTGCAACTCCATACAATTAGGCCCTCCTCTCCTAAGCAGTGCTCATTTTATTATTATAATACCACCACACCCCTTGCACAGCTGTTTCTATGTGCACGTGAGATTGTCCCTCGGGAGGAAATACCTGTCATTGTGCCGCACTTATTCTTATTTTGTAGTTGAGGAAACCAGGGTCTCCAGAGATAGAGTGATTTGCCTACAAACACACAGCTTTGGCAAAACCAAGGCTAAAACCTAGGTCTTCCAATCTTTACTGACCTTCCTGTTTGATGTCATAATGGTCACTCTGGCGTTCTGTCCACATTCTTTCTTTGTTGTCAATGCTCTCATCCTCTGAGGCTCATAGCTGCGTCCCTCTCTAAGAAGTGTTCCTGGCTGCAGGGCACTGCAGGTTGTTTGATAAGGACAAACAACCTTGAATGTTTGATAGCAGCGCTTGAATGTTGATAGCAGCACAATTCACCATCGTAATGACATGGGAACAGCCCAAGTGGCCACCAATGCGTGAACAGATTAACAAAATGTGGTACATGTACACTATGGAGCACTACTTAGACTTAAAAAAATGGTGACCTGGTAGCTTTTCTTACGACCTGGATGGAGCTGGAGACTGTTCTCCTAAGTAAGACATCACAGGAATGTGACTTTATGAGCAGGAGCTTATTCTGGGTAGACCTACGCTAATCAGATGCATCCTTAAAAGGGACTGGACTCTTCCTAATTAGAGGCACTCAAAGCATGAGAGGGATTAAACAATCCTGTGGTTGGCCTTGAAGGAGGAGAGAGCCACATGGAAAAGGGAAGATGGGTTTTATTTCTAAGGCTGCAAGAACTCGAACCTGCCACAACCACATGATGTTGAAGAAGACCTGGGGCTCCAGATGGAAATCTAGGCTCATCAGCAACTTGATCTTAGCCTGTGAGACCTTGTGCAGAGGCTCTCAGCAGCCCAGCCATACCATCATGTTCTTACCACTAGAACTGTGAGCAGAAAAACAGGTGTTGCATCAAGTCACAAAGTCTGTGGTCACTCATTATGTCCTGAAAGACGACTGTAGTCTCATGTATCCATTAAAAGATTAATGAAATTATGTATCTCATGATTGATGGGAACTTTGGAAGAAAGCGACTCTTTCTTCTTGGAATTTGTAATTTGAAGTTGATATTGAGTATGGCAGGAATTGGAGGTCCTAAGGAAACAAATTTTCAAAAATTCAAGATAAGGTAGGTATGATCCTATGATTTAGGCGTTTCAAGAAATAGTGGGACGTAAAATTATAGAATAAAACTCCGATGGTTCAATTGTGTTCATGTTCATGCTAATGGAATTAAAATAAGCCATTTAGAAAATGAATATTTGCATAGGGAAATTTCTGAGGACTTTAGATCTAAAAAGAACATGTAAAACAAAAGATGGAAGGAGGACCCATAATTCAGGATAAATTGAAAGACTGGAGTGAAAATCTGTTCCAAAATTTTAGTTTTAAAAGTACATTTGGAGATAGAAGCAAAATAGAGGAAAAACCAACCACCACACCATGCAGAGAGATGACAAAGAGGAGAAATACTCAAAGAGAAGAACTTTCGTTCAAATATGGAACCTGATAGAATTTAGCTTGGTGTGAAAGCTTCTCCTGTGTACCGTCCCGTTAGTTTCTTTTGTTGTGTGGTCTACAGTCAACAATAAAAAAATATTACTTTTAGTGGGACAGGACAAAAATAGAGTACATTCAACATATACATAGCATAAGTATAACCCATGTGTATAGTTAACAAATAATTATGAACTGGACGCTCATCTCATGACTACAGAAGTAAAAACATAGAACATTATCAGAACAGTGAAAGTCCCTTGTGAACTGGCCCCCGGCAGGTCACATCGTTCCTCCCTCCTCAGGGGCCTGTTGGGTTGCTTCTCTGTCTGTGGATTCTTCTGTGACTTGCCTCTGTAGCTCAATATTGTATTTCTGAGTTTCAATAATGTTAGAAGTAGCTGTAGTTTTTAAACAAAGTTGTGTAGAATACCATTGTATAATACACAGCAAGTTGTTTATTCTTGGGGAGATGGACATTTATATTTGGTTTGGATGATTTTGAACAATGCTACAATATATCTTCTTATACATATTTCCTTGTGATTGTGAGCAGGAGATTTCCAAGACATACCTAGAAGTGGAATTACTAGGTCATAAAGTGTGTATCTTCACTTTTGTTAGAAAATGCTGACCTATGTGAAACTTAGTAAATGTAGAATATAATTGTCTTAGCACAACAACTAAGAAAACGCCAGGAAGGCTATATTAACCAGTGTGATAAAAATGTGTCAAACTATTTATAAAACCAACATATGGTGCCCCATGATCGCATTAATGTACACAGCTATGATTTAATATTAATAAAAAAAAATATATGTTAAAAAAAAAAATGCTGACCTGACATTCCAAGATGATATATCTGCTTGCATTCCCATCAGCAGTGTGTAATAGCATCTATGACTCCACATCCTGTTCATGGTTTGTTATCGTCAAACTTTAAAATTTTTTCCTGACATGATAACAATGTTTTTTGTTTTTTTTTTTTGAGACAGTCCCACTATGCTGCCCTCAGTAGAGTGCTGTGGTGCCACAGCTCACAGCAACCTCAAACTCTTGGGCCCAAATGATTCTCTTGCCTCAGCCTCCCAAGTAGCTGGGACCACAGGTGCTTGCCACAACACTGGGCTATTTTGTTGTTGTTGTTGTTGCAGTTGTCATTGTTGCTTAGCTGACTCAGGCCGGGTTTGAACCCACCATCCTTGGTGTACGTGGCTGGTGCCATACCCACTGTGCTACGGGTGCCGAGCCATGATAACAATGTATTAAATTACATTGCCTTGGCTTCTAAAGAGGTTGATAAATTTTTCTTATGTTTATTGACTATTTGAATTTCTCCTGAAATACCAATTCCAAATCTGTTGCTCATTTGCTTATTAATATTTCTTATATATTTCGAATACAGATGAGACTTTTTGTAGTTTTTTACTCATATGTAAAAATTCTATATGCACTACAAATACTCCTCACACTGCCTTGTCTTGTCACTCTCCTTCTGGTGTCTCCAGATAGAAAGAAGTTCATGGCTTAGTGCAGTTTTACTCATCACACTTTATTTATTTATTTTTTTGCAGTTTTTGGCCGGGGCCGGGTTTGAACCCACCACCTCTGGCATGTGGGCCAGCACCCTACTCCTTTGAGCCACAGGCACCGCCTCTTATCATACATTGTTTATAGTTAAAGCTTATCATCTTTAGTTTATAAAATATTTCCTTCTTCTGAAGGCATAAAGATATTTCTCCTGTATTAACTTCTAAAACTGTAGTTTTTCTATTTATGTTAAAGTCCTTAAGCAATGTGTATTACATTGTTAACTTCTTTTCAAGATGATTTTTTGTGTTTATTCTGTGTGCGTGGGGCATATATCTTCTTTCAGAGTTTATCTTTTGTTTATAGTGTTCTTTAATTGAATTAGAGTTTTTTTTTTTTTTAACTTTAAGGAAGACATTCCCATTTTCCTTCATAGTTTGATTTTTATGCCTTACGAGCTCCTTCCTCAATCCCAGTTGTGTTCTTTATTTTCATCTATAATATTGTAAATTTTTGATTTTCATATCTGTAAATTATGTTTATTTATACTAGGATGTAGAAAATCTATTTTTTTAAATTTTTATTTATTTATTTATTTTATACCGAAGATGTTAACAAATGGAAAAACATACCATGCTCATGGCTGGGAAGAATCAACATTGTCAAAATGTCCATACTACCCAAATCAATCTACAGATTTAGCACAATCCTCATTAAAGCACCTCTATCATACTTCAAAGATCTGGAAAAACTTAGTACTTCATTTTATATGGAAACAGAAAAAACCTCAAATAGCCAAGACATTACTCAGAAATAAAAACAAATCAGGTGGAATCATGCTACCAAACTTCAGACTATACTACAAATCTATAGTGATCAAAACAGCATGGTATTGGCACAAAAATAGAAAAGTAGATGTATGGAACAGAATTGAGAACCAAGAGATGAATCCAGACATTTATCATCATTTGATCTTTGATAAACCTATCAAGAACTTAAATTGGGGGAAAGACTTCCTATTTAACAAATGTGCTGGGTGAACTGGCTGGCAACTTGTAGAAGACTGAAACTGGACCCACACCTTTCACCTCTAATGAAAATTTATTTTTTTCCGTAGCAATATCCAGTAGTCCAGCTCCAATTGCTAAATACTTCACCAGCTCCAATTGCTAAGTACTTCACCTTGATTCGAAACACCATGTCTCCATGTACATCCAAGTTTGTTTCTGTTCTCAATGTGCTTTCTCTTTCACTGACACTGTCACCTCTATACTTCCTGCAGGCTTTGTTCTTCCTTTTCACAATTATTTCATAATTAAAACTTAGGATTATCCTGTCAAGTACCACTAAACCAGTATGAAATTTAATTGAAGTTGAATTTGTAGAGATTTCATGTAGATGTGGCATTATTTTACCATAATAACTTCTTAAAGTTTTTTCATCTATGAGTATAGCATACTATTTATATTTTCATCTATTTCTTCAATGATGTATTATAATTGCTCCACAAAGTTTTTAAACATCTTTTGTTTTTCATTACCTTATAGCTTTTGTGTTTATTTATGAATGGCATCTTTTTGTTTTTCTTTACATTAGAAATGTAATTAGCTGGTATTTAGAAATATCATTACTTTTTGTATGTTTATCTTGTATCTAGCAATCTTAATGAGCTCTTTTTAGTTCTGTGGGTTTATTAGAAGATTGTCTTGCTTTTTCTGTGTAGGTGATCATATCATCTTCAGAGACAATTTTGCCTTCTAAAGTTTAACACTCTTATAGGTCTGAGTAGAAAGAATAATGGCAAGTTTCCTTACTTGCTTATTCCCAACTTAAGAATGCTTCAAAAAGCATTTTGATTTTTAACAAAAGCTTTTGAGAGTTTTTAAAAAAATCAAATTAGTAAGTTTCTTTCTAGAATTGTTTTTGTTTGTTTAATTACAAGTGAATACAGATTTTTCTTGAATGCATTTTTGGTCTCTGCAGTTTTGTTTTATGACCAGGTTGATTTTATTTCAGAAATGATCAAATCAATGCACTTTGTAAACAACATTAATGAGGAGAATCCTCAATTTAAAAAAAGTTTGATAAAATATAGCATTGACTTAGAATTTTTTTAATTTTTAAATTTTTTAACATTGAGAATGTTCTCTCTGATTGGGATCATACAAGGATGGATGCCCACCCTTAACCCTGCTCTTCACTATAGCTATTATTTTTCTCCTTTCTATTCAAGACCTTAAATCATTTATGTCTACAATTTGCTGTCTATGATTACTGTTTTAATCTTATGATTCACTATGATTTGTATCTTGGATTCTCTTTTATACTTTTACATTTAATCTTATATGTACATAGCAGAGGAGACTGCCTTAAATCAGCAGTTTATAGAGCTATTCTAACTAGAAGTCTGATTGAGAGGTATAGTTGGTTGAATGGGGACCCTCCCCTAATAGATATGTTCATGTCTCGACCTCTTAAACCTATGATTTGAAAATGTACCTTTTTAGGTACTATTTAGAGTTTCAAGATCATCCTAGATTATCTGGGTGGGTTAATCCATGACAAGTGTCCTTGTAAAAGACACAAGGAGAAGGAACTTATGGGAGGAGGAGGGGTCATGTGAAGATGGAGATAGAGATTGGAATTACACAGCTACAAGCTCAGGGTGCCCAGAGCTGCCTGAAGCGTAAAGACACAAGGGAGATTTTCCTCCAGAGCCTTCCCAGGGAGTGAGGCTCTCTTGACAGTTTGATTTTTGGACTTCCTGACCCTGGAACTGTGAGAGAATACATTTGTATTGTTTTAAGTCACTAAACATTTGGTAATTTGTTACCTCAGTCCTAAAAAAAAGCCCAGGTCAGTCAGCATTGTTTATTTATTCCCGTTACTAATCCTTCCTTCTGTTTTGTAGTTTGCAAACCTCTTCTATTGGTCTCTTGTCTTTTAATGTTGAGTAGGGAGGATCATCATTTTTTTTTTAGATAATAAAAATCTCATTGCCTTTAAAAATGACTCATTATTTTTCCCAGAAGGAGTTTAATTTTCTTTCTGAAATTAAGGTAAAGGTAGAGTCATAATGGTCTCATGGAAAGATAGCTTGAGTTAGACATACTTACATTGGAGAACTTAACACATCTCCTGGAATAACACAAATAAACTTCATATTTGATGTTAACATGGTTGACAGTATGAAATGAGGAAGCTTCACAAGGAACATGAACACATGTTTTTATTATCCTAGAAGAGTCAAGGGGGGAGAATAAATTTATAAAGGTTATGAAAAGTTGTGAAATCCATACATTCTGCTGGGGTCCCGGTGAAAAATTCTGTGTTTCTGTGTGTTTCCACGTATGTATATATGTATATGTTTTGAAGTGCCCTTGTTTCTAGTACTTTTTTTTTTTTTGAGACAGAGTCTCACTTTGTCACCCTCAGTAGAGTGCTGTGGCATCATAGCTCACAGCAACCTCAACTCGTGGGCTCAGGTGATTCTCTTGCCTCAGCCTCCTGAGTAGCTGGGACCACAGGCACCTGCCACAATGCCCGGCTATTTTTAGAGATGGGGGGTCTTGCTTTGGCTTATGCTGGTCTTGAGCCTGTGAGCTCAGGCGATCCATCAGCCTCAGCCTCCCAAAGTGCTGGGGATTACAGGTGTGAGCCACCGAGCCTGCCATTGTTTCTAGTATTTAACATGTAGCCTTTTCTAATTCCCTACATCTTCCATTTCTCAGCATGACATATAACTTATTTATGTTTTCCTCTAGAATGATTTTAACTGCAAAATCTCAAATAATGTGGCTTCGGTAACTGTTAATAGATGATCCATTTAGTAGCTCAGAAATTGTGTTATCTAATAAATATTATAAAAAACATTTTCAAGAATTCTAGGATGAGTTTTAAACTGCCAGCACTCACTGCAAGCACAGGTCTTCCTCTGCCAGGGGACCTGCATATGTTTTTACTTGATTAAATATTTTTCTCATTAGCTGGTAAGAATATTGGTCTTTGGGGTGAAGGCTTTGGAGGGGAGAAGCAGGAGTTGCTCAGCTTCATGTGTCACACAGCGGAGCTCAGAGGTGGGGATTTTCCCCTCCACTCCTTCAGCTGTGACCTGAACTACTGGAGTTCAGCCCGTGTAATTGCAGCACCGCAAGGAGTCCCTTCTGGAAACCAGCTGCTCCATCAGGGATTCATTCATCAGGGGGATTACGACTCCAAACATTTTTCTAGACTGCTGTGGCCATTTAAAGGGGGGAAAAAAAGAGGAGTCTGGGGAACTAATTAGGAGGGAGTGGCTCCCCTCAGAGTCCTGACCTCAACCCCACTGAGAAAGTATGGGATTTATTTTACCTAAGTAAGGAAAGAACATAAATAGTTGACAAAAATACTTTGTGGTATGACTTCTAGCATGTAATGAATTGGCCTGATACGGACAGAAAGAGAGAGAGGAAAAAACCCACAGGAAAAACACCAAATACTTTAAAAATAGCAATTCAATGCATCATTATGAAGCATGTTATTATTCTACATTTTCCTGGTTACAAAAAATTAATTAATTTGAGCCTGTGATTAGCGTATACATAATATAACAAATAGTTTCTTCTGGTTTTTGGTAGGTTATGGAGTGTTCTCACAATGAGACTAGGAGTTACTTTATTTCACTCTGTTAATATATTATGTTTCCCTTATCTGCATTTTAAATCCTTTCATTTGTTCTAGAAAATCCTCAGCATTTACCTTATTGCCTCTTCCACATCCTTTCTCATTTCTCTTCCTCCAGCTCCGGTTGTAGGTTAAACCTTCTCACCTTCTTCTCTTTAATTCCACTTTCACTTTAAAAAATATATATATTTAAAAACATGTTTGAGTTACATTCTGGGCAATTTCGTTATACCTGTCTCCCAGTTACTGAGCTGTTTCAAATGTACTATTTAATCCACTCACTAAGATTTTAATGTCAATGATTGCAATTTTCAATTCTGAAAGTTCCCCTAACACCTCCCCCCCCCACACACACACACAGTTTTGTGTTTAAAAATCATTAGGTTTATCTTGGGAGGAATTTATAGAATTTATAGTTTGTAAGACTGCTAGAAGCAGAAATTTAGCTTCTTTTAAAATATCTGATAATACCAGTAAACTGTAGGAAAAAAGAAATGAGTGTAACCAGGAAGTTCAAAAGAACAAAAACAGCAAGGACTTGCAGTAGACTCTATAGAAGTTATTTTTATATATTTACTCTTTTGCTTATGATGCTTTTTTTTTTTTGTGATGGGATGCATACAAGATCACCGTAAATAAAACTCCCACTGCAGATTACACCCATACATTTAAAGAACTTGGAAAGACTGACATCCAGCCATCTCTGGACATAGTAATCCAATGGAATGATAGTTGATAAGTCTATTTAGTGTTGTTGAAATATACCATGGTTTAGCACGTGGGCGTTGTGGCCAGTGACTGTAGTCCCAGTCACCTGGGAGGCAGAGGCAGGAGGGTCACTTGAGCCCAAGAGTTTGAGGTTGCTGTGAGCTGTGATACCACGGCACTCTACCCAGGGTGACAAAGTTAGACTCTGTCTCAAAAAAGAAAGAAAGAAAGAAGCCATGATTTAAGTATACCGATCCTTTTTATCTAGCTAATTATATATATTATTTTATTTTGTTCTGATGACCTCTCGTAATATTAAATCCTCATCAATTGCTGCCACCACACGTTTTGGTTCTTCTACAAGATCAGAAAAACCAAAATTTCTATGCTATTTAAGACTCTCATTGAGGGCACCGTGTTGCTGTCTCCCTTAACTCAACGTATAGCACTAAGCTTTTTGATTTTCTTTTTTTTTTTTTTTTGGAAAAAGCTAATTAGGCTCAGCCCAAGATAGAATGCTTCCTGAGTAAACGACAATGAATTTTCAAAGTAATTTCATTTTCCTGCTTATTCTTTTCATTTCTACATTTCCTTATGTGCTGCTTTATTTTTTTCTCCATTTCGACCTCTTCTTTCAGGGATTTATGTTCTGTAAAGCAATTCATAAATTGTGAGTTATAATAATTTGAGACTTACTCCTTCTTACTTTTGTTGGATTGTCATAAGGATTAATTTAGATAACATTATGAGCAAGTTCCTCATGAGGTGTGTGGTTCACAGTGGGTGTTAAAAAAGAAAAAAATTGGGAGATTCCTTTATTTGTAAAGAACATATCTACTAATCAAAGAAGTCACAATTTATTTTTGTACCCCTTACGGTACGTCTCAGTGAGGGTTGTTTTTGAGAAACAGAACCACTAGTGTGCGTGTGTGCACGTGTGTGCGCCAAGCTCGAGAGGGAACTGGTTTATGTGATTGTGAACAATGGGTGGTCTGAAGTTTGTAGAGCAGGCTGGATTTCTAGTCTGCCGCAGTCTTAAGGCAGAATTTCTTCTTCTGCAGGAAACCTCATTTTTTGAAAATCAACTATCATAAAGCATGTAGTATTAATCCTCAGCTCTATGTGTAAATGACCTATATCCACTGTTTTTATTGAATTCATTTAAATTTCTTTAGGAAAACGATTTTCTCATATCACACCAAACTTTATTCATATTCAAATGGCTTACTATATCTCCCTTCCCTCACATTGCAAAAAGTATATTTGAGAAATATTAGCATCACTGGCTTAACTGATAGCTCTCTTGCCACAGTGAATGCTTTATAGAGAAATCTCATTTGAATATTTATGTTCTAATGTGCTTACTTGACATTAAAATGAGATATTTTAATAATAGGTTGTAACATACAGTATTATGCTCAGCACACCGTATATGTGTTGTTGATAAACTTCATAACAACTCTATGAAGTAATGATTATTACTATAATCTCTATTTTATAGATGAGAAAATCGAAGCTCACAAAATACAGATTACTTGTTCAGGGCCGTAAACGTGACCATGAATGTAAATCAGATCTGTTCCAGTCTAAGCTACTGTTTTAACCACTATGCTTGAACACCTTTTTTATGTTCTTATGACACCAATTTGTTTTAGCAAAAATGACTAAGGCACTGTGAAAGCTTTAAACACATTTTGAATAAAAACATTTGTATATCATAAAACTGAGCTCTCCTTGTGTTTAGGGAGAAATGAAAGCCTTTTGCATATGTGCCCTTCTGGAAGGAGTATTTAGGTATTAAAAATCAGTTTCTTAACTATGTGTAAGATTTCTTCCTCTCCTGGAGATTTTAAAGTAGGACTTCTGAAATATTTTTTTATGCAATATTGGTTCTATTACATATGACATTAATAATATTACTGGAGAAAAGTTTCTTTAGTCAGGTAAGTTTGGGAAATTTCCAAAAACTTACTTGACCAAAGAACTCTTTTTCCAAGTAATATCAGGTTAAAAAGGTACAAGGAGATTATTTATTGGAGTGTTTCTCTGAGTGTGATCTGTATAAGCATATTATCACTTTCCAACAGTGAAGTACCTATAGCTCTTTTCAAATTTTATTTGCACAATGCTTCATGCACCTAGCGTTCCAAAGAACTCACTTTGGGAATTGCCATCTTGACGTTAAGATAACACTTTATAAGAGCATCCCACTTGTCTGAAGGTCTTTAACCAGCTAAATTTACCAACATAGATAAAAAGATAAAACTGGGACCCAGATGACACATCTAAGGACCATCACAGGTAAGGCAGTTATGCAATAGAGGAGAACTGTGTAAAACAAGGTTTCAGAAGGGATCAAAGTAAAGGATATTATGGCTTAAAGAACATTTGTAGCACTGCCATACCGTGGACTTTGGAAATGAGAGTTTGCCTAGAATCACTGAATCCTTTATGCTGGTTTTTGATGGTTGGGGAAATTCATGTCCTAAAAGCTCCCACAATGAAGCTTCAAATAATATTTTGCATTTGAACCACAGATCCAATTTTTCAAAACACTGCTACACCTATTACCTTATTTAACCCTTCCAGCCTCAACAGTGAGTTGCAATAGGTCTGTTGTTCACAGCTGTAGAGGTAATTTGCAAACTCTTCTGTTCTCCAGATTTTTAGTTTTGTCTGGAGCTCTGCTTTAGGACTCAATGAAGCACATCCCCAAGCAATGAGGCAGAACTGTGGACAGCTGGAAATCTGCAGCTCACAAACCAGGTCAGAGTTCTTTTATAAGGGAGAGTCTTTTTTCTTTCAAACAAAGGCTTTTAGATGGTTATGAAAATAATAGGTTTTGTATACCTTACCAGAACATTCTGCTAATTAATGGGACTAGAATGACCAAGTCCTTTTCTGCCCACTGTGAAAAGGACTGTTGCCATTCTTTCTTTTCCAGTTTTGAATCAAATTTATGTTCACTGTAAAAAATCCATACAATACCGAAATGTAACATGGAAAGAGATAGCTTCCCATAATCTCACTACTATTAATAGCTGTTCAAAACTTAGTCTATATTCTTCAAGATTTAATTTTATATACACTTACTATCAACCTTGTATGTATTACATATAATTTTAACATAAATAAAATATACATAAAATTGTACAAATTTTGTCTGTACCTTAGTGATTTATAAAATAAAGTAGACACACCCATGTGATCACTACCCATGTCAAGAATTAGAAGGACCTTATCTGTACTTCCAAAGTTTCTCAACCAGAGGTAGCCATTACTTTGCTGATACTCCTGTTGTTTTCACTTTACATAAATGGAACAACATTGATGTGATTCTTCCATATTGTGACATACAAGCCATTTGTTCACTTTCATAGTTGCATAATATTCCTCTGTGTGAATATGCCAAAACTCAGCTGGGACATTTGGACTGGCTTCAGTTTGGAGGTTATGCATAATGCTGCTATGAACATTTTTGTATGTATCTTTGGATATAGTTTGGCTGGATAGGTAATAAGAAATAAAATTATCAGACTATAGGATGCACCTATTCAGCTTTCCTAAATAATGCCAACCAGATTTCCAAAGTGGTTACATAAATTCATTGCTCCAATGAGCAGTGCATGGAAAATTTAATGGCTACACATCTTCTCCAACACTTGGCAATGTTGGCTTTTGTAATTTTAGCCATTCTGGTGTATGTGTAGTGTTAGCTTATTGAAGTTTTAATTTGCATTTGCCTCATTACTAATGAAGTTAAGAATTTTTCTGTGTTATTGTCTATTTTGTGACGAGCCTGTCTAGCCTCATGTCCAATGTACCCACTGGTTTACTTGTGTTTACTTGTGTCTATTTCTTTCTTTCTTTCTTTTTTTTTTGAAACAGAGTCTTGCTATGTCACCCTCAGCAAAGTGCCGTGGCACTGCAGTTTACAGCAACCTCCAACTCTTGGGCTTACGTGATTCTCTTGCCTCAGCATCCCAAGTAGCTGGGACTACAGGCACCCGCCACAATGCCCGGCTATTTTTTGGTTGTAGTTGTTGCTGTTTGGACCCGCCAGCTCTCGTGTATGTGGCTGAGCTACAGCTGCTGAGCCGACTTGTGGCCATTTCTTACCGATGTAGTTGCCCTTTCCAACTCCAGACACAAATATCTGTGACTGATATGCATTGAAAATATCTCTTGCTCTGAAGTTTTCATTTAAATCACTTAAAGGCATCTCTTGATGAACAGAATTTAAAAAATTTAATATAAACCATTGAATTAATTTTTCCCTTAAAGGTTGTGTGTTGTCTTTAAGAAATCTTCATCGAGTTCAAGATCATGTAAATATTTTCCTATGCAATCTTTAAAAAGCTTTCTCATTTTCAGATTTAGTTTTATGAAATGGCTAGAATTGATTTTTGAATGTGGTGTAAGGTAAGATTCAAGATTCATTTTTGTTCTAGATGAATTCCCAGTTGGCCCAAGACCATTTATTGGAAAGAAAGTTCCTCTCTCACTCAGTGCTCTGGAGTGCCAACCTTGTGAGGAATCAAAAAAATATATATCTCTGTGCTCGCTTTGGCAGCACATATACTAAAATTGGAATGATACAGAGAAGATTAGTATGGCCCCGTGCAAGGATGACACGCAAATTTGTGAAGTGTTCCGTATTTTTTAAATTAAAAAAAATATATATCTCTTAGAACTCTGATTATACATTTTGACCTTACTCCATATGTTCCTTATCATGTTTTCTATATTTTTTATTCTGTTGTCTTTGTGTTCTACAGTTTGGATATTTTCTTCTGACTTATTTCTACCTTATTACTTCTCTCTTCAACTGTGTCTAACAAGCTATACTACTACTCATTGGGTTAATTTCAGTTATTATATTTTCATTGCTAATTTCTACTTGGTTCTTTTTTGTAGTTTCAACTTTCTTGTCTATGGCTATACCACCCCGAATGCATCCGATCTCGTCTGATCTCAGAAGCTAAGCAGGGTTGGGCCTGGTTAGTACTTGGATGGGAGTTTCAACTTTCTTGACAGAATTCTTAATCTTGTTCAGGCCTTTAAACATATTGTCTATTTAAAGCCCATATTTCAAATGGATTCCATATCTGGATTTCTGTAGTGTGCTTCTTTTGTTCATAAAGCCACAAAGTCTTGCCTGTCATATGCCAACTTTTTAATTGAGTATCAGATATTGACTATGTAAAATGATAGTGATAAATCTGATATCATCTTTATCCAGAGGGAACATACTTTTGCTTGTGGCACTTGGTTCCCTGAGAGACACCAGAAACCTCAGATCATCTTAATTTAATGAGGAATTGAGTTCCCATGGAGCTGGTACCATGTATTTCTGGCACATCCATGCTTTCTTTTAAGATGTAGCTTTTCCAGGCCCCTCTCCTTGATGTGCCTTGAATCCTAGCATTAACCCCCTCTCCTCCCAGTTTTAGGACAGCCATTGGAGGAGCTGCTTATCTTCTCTCTCAGCTCCACTTGCTGAATCAGCAGGTGCTGTCTGGGAAGAGTTGGCTGACTAGTGCTGACCTCTGCCTTTGGGCTTTTTTCCTCACCTAATTCTTAGCCCCATAACTTCTCAGACTTTTATTTGGTAATTGTCTGATAATTTCAAACAGATTAAAAAATATTGTGTCTAGGTTCTCTAGGTTTCCTCAGTGGGAGGGTTGGTAAAAATCATTTAATCTGTTTTCCTGGAAGTCTGTATGATCCTAATAGTGCTTTTGGCCAGAAGAATGTGTAAAATTTTATGTACACACATTGTCAGTCTTTTATTTTGGGACTTGAGCTTCATGCCATGCTTATCAGAGCTATTCCCACTACAGATTATAAAATACCTCTACCTTTTTCTCATTTGTTCTGGGCTCATTTTAAAAAATCCTTCAATTTCATGTGGCATTCATTTTGAACTAAGAAATGAGGTGAAAGTTTGACTTTAATTTTTCAGTCCGATTGTGTAAGCTCAATCAATTGAGGCATCTTTGGTGTTGGCTATCGTTCCTGATGTTGATAGGTGGTCCTCTTCAGGTAGGGCTCCTTGAGAATTGATGTGGATTGCCTGCTACTGTGGGCTTCAACTCCAACTCTGCCTTGTCCTGGAGGTGGCGGGTTCAAACCCAACCCTGGCCAAAAACTGCAAAAAAAAAAAAAAAAAAAAAGAGAAGAAAAAAAGAAAAATGAGTTAGTTATTGGTAAACTGCTGATTTACCCCATTGCCCCATAAACTTCTTGTAAAGCATCAGTGATTTCACCTTCCTTCCATTCAAGCTTCACCATTGATTTGATATTTGTTGCTTTAATTTCAGTGGAATTCACATTGCTCTGACAGGGCTCCTTTCAAACTGATGGCTCGGGATTCTTTGTCCCTCAAACTAGATCTTGTTCAGACATGTTGTAAGAAGTTAGTACAAGTTTATTTTGGTGCAAAAGATTTCTGAAATCCAGGCACAATTTTTCATAACAAATTACCATAAACTTTATTTTCTCACAGTCCTGCAGTACAGAAGTCCTCAATCAGTATCACTGGACTGAGAGCAGAGTCAGAAGGGTTGTACTCTCTCCACAAGCTGTAGAGGAGAATTTTTTTTTTTTTTTTTTGCCTTTTCCAACTTCTAGTGGTTGCCAGCATTTCTTGGCTTGTGGCTGCATTGCTGTAGTCTCTACCTTTGTGTTTATATTGCCTTTTTCTTTTCTGTCTGGGCCAAATCTCCTTTCATTTCTCTCTAATAAGAATACATGTGATTGCATTCGGGGTCTACCTAGATAATCCAGGATAATCTCCCCATCACAAGAGTCTTAATTTAAGCACACCCAGAAGATGCTTTAAAATAACCCAACAAAGTAATATTTACAGGTTCAAATGGTTAGGTTCTGATAGCTCCACATGGTTAGATCTCGCTACCAGTTTGCAAATTCCATGGGAGCACAGAGCTTGCTGTGTTCACTTTTGTGCCCTCTGTGCTTATAGGAGTAAGAATCCTAGAACAAAGCAGGCATTCATTAAACATCTGTCACATTAATCATTATTAATGAATCACTTTGACCATTCTTCCTGCAGGATGGGGAGATTTTGTTGTACTCCAAAAGACATACCTAATACTATTAGGTGGAATTTATAGTGATAAACTTTGGCTGTTCATGAAATAGAATATTCTAACAGCCAGGCCTATCCATGGTCCTGGTTGCTCCATGAAGGAATAAACTCTTTGAATATGTATTAAAATAGTGTCTCGATGGTTATCTGTTATGGATGCTGGAGAAGATATTTAAAATCAGGTTCTAAAGATGACTAATTTTTTGAAATGTCCAGAATTTTTTCCTAAACCTTTTATTAGTTTTAAAACCACTGAAAATAATTCCTCTAGTCTGCGATCCTGACATGGGCATCATACTGAAAGTCTATACACATATTTTTTTTGCTGTGGATCAGCTCTGTTTCTCTGCAGAATGTTAGAGCACCATGCTGGAGCTCTTAAAGTCAACTTGGTCCTCTACACAGAGGAAGATTTTTTTCTTTTGATTTAAAAAATGGCTCAAAGTCTTTAAATTCTAATTTTAAACCCATAAACATGCCATGTATGTATAAAATATGGTCACTGAAATAATGCAACTGACTTTTTGTTTTATATAGCAATACTATTCCAGCTATATCCAAATAAAAGTCGTCTCTCCATCAGGGCAGTTGTCATGGAGATTCATGATTGGAAAATGGGTAAGTTTTCTTCTAGATTTCCCTTCATATAATGACACATATGAAAATCAGCCCCATGACTTTAACTGAATCTAGTTTTTGGCCAAAGTAGTTGCACCAGTGGGATGTTTTCATTTGCAAGAAAGGGAATACATCACTAAAGTACCTTAATATTATTTCCCATAACAAGAAGCCTAAAAGATAAGCTGAAGGAGCTATGGTGGTTCCAAATGTCCTATTCTTACCCAATTATAGAAGCAAGGGAAGGGAGAAGGAAGGCTCTTCTGCAGCTTTCCTGTTTTCCTTTCCTTTTAAAAATACATCAGGAGGGGTGGGAGGATATCTTTTCTAAATATACCAAAGGACACTGTCTTCTGTCTCACTGGTCAGAAGGGTGACATAAGGGTGGAAAAGCAAATTTCTGGCATTTTTACTTTCCTTATAGACAGGAAGGGGTTAATTCTGTGCTCACTAAAAGCAGATTCCTCAAACTAACAATTACAAAGAGGTTTACAAAGCCTTTCACATACCCTCTTTCTTCTGATTCTTATTAGCAAATCCAGGGGCTGGAAAGTGGTAGGGAATGGAAAATGAACTGGCTGCTGATACTAACTAGGTGTTATTGTGGACCCAGCCCTATGGCAGATGAAACCTAAGAAACTTGTTGAAGGCAACTTGCCTAGAAAGTAGTGGTGCTTCCTACATGCACCAAAATGTAATGATGACAAGGGTGCTTACTGCACCCCAGGCATGGTGATCTCTCATGGGCATCACCAGACAGAGGAGTAGTTTATTTTACAGATGAGGACACTGGCTCAAGGGCACATATCTAGAAAGTACAGGGCTGTGTACAGAACTCCAGTGCTGTCTCCAGAGTTGGACATTTCTTTACACTGTCCTGTCTTCCCATTCTAATTCTTCTGTTCTCTCCAGACTATTGCTTCTGAGCTAAACTTTCTGCGACTTCAGTTTACTCATCTGCAAAGTGGGGACAATTCTACCTACTTTATAGGATTCCTACGAGGAGTAAAGGTAATAATTGATGGAAAGTGATTAACGAGGAGACAAATATAGTAGGCTTGAGTTGCAGAACTTATCTCACTATATTGTAATTTTCAGTTATGCTATTTACCCATCTTCTTGGACTGGGATAATCAGGGCCCCTTAATACTCTTAAGAATTCTTGTGGAATCTAAAAACCTCAAGCACCGAAATGAAAATTAAAAAATGCTTAGAAACAGAGTAGCAGGCAACAGGCTTCCATAGCTATGACGTCATACGCTACAGGTCTCCTACAGAGAAGTGTCAACTTGTTAGAACACGAATGTGAAAAAAGCAAAGAAGGTGTATGTGTTCCTATGAACATTGATTTGACTTTACCCCCGACCACTCTAGGAGAGCTGCTGTCCTAGAGTAACAAGTGGCTGGCGCCTGGGAACGTTTGGTAAAAGAACCCGCGGACCTATGATTGCTTAGACCAGAAAACCGAGAATTTAAGGCCTGAACAGGCAGAGGCGGAGCGCCATCACCCTCTGGAACTGCCCCTGCTGCCTCCCGCATCTTCCCGCTCTGCCAGCACGCGATGGCCCGAACCCGCAGCGGCTCCAGGGCACAGACTCTGAGCGCTCCGCAGAGCAACCCCAGTCCCGTCGCCTCGCCGCAGGCCCCGCCCCGCCGCCTCTTGGTTTCCATGGTAACCGCGGGCGCAGCCCGGGCGTCCCACTCGGGTTAAACCATTCTCTTCAGGGGCCTTCTCCAATGGGAAGGGAATTTGATAGAACGCTTACCAGCGACTCTGCTCCCGTTCTGTCTTACGCAATTTAGAAGCTACACTTTCTTTTCTTCCCTACCTAACTACCTCCGCAAACAGCGCAGCGGCTCGTCTCTCCCGCTCCGACGTTCCCCCCGGCTCGGGCCGCGAGTGGTGCGGCTCGCCGGGGCGCCCGGCCGGCCGCGCGGGTTGGCGCAGAGACGAGGGCGCGCGCCCGACGTGAGCGCAGGGGGAGTGGCCCGCGCGGGGGGGAGGGGAGGCGGGCAAGATGGCGCCCCGCGAGTGAATTCTCCCTAATCCCCCTGCGGCTGCTGCGAAACCGGGGCGGGGGGTTCTGCCCCCACTCCCTCCGTGCCTCCTCTCCCCCGCCCCTGGAGGTCTCCTTCCCTTCCTCTCTCCACCTCGGGGGGCGGGCCTGCTTCCCGGGACACCATGTCGGACTCTGAGGAGGAGAGCCAGGACCGGCAACTGAAAATCGTCGTGCTGGGGGACGGCACCTCCGGGAAGGTCAGTCCTCCCGCGGGCCCGCCGTCCCGCGCCCGCGGGAGCCCCGCCCGGCCTCCTCCCCGCCGCCCGCGTCGCCCCGTGGCCCCGAGCCCTGGGCTCCGGGGCCCGGCGCGTCGGGGGTGCCCCGGGCCGGCCGAGCCGCGGGCGGCGGGGGAGCCCGCAGAGAGCCCTGCAGCGCCCGCTTAGAAACAGTCCAGGCGCCCTTCAGGGCTTCTGGCTGGGAAGCGCTGCGCCTCTCGGGGACGGCGAGGTCGTGCCGGGGCATCCTCCTACCCCGTTCCTGGTAGCCCGGCTCACACTCTGCCCCTCCCTTTTGATGCCTTCACTGTACTGCGAGCTCCCGAGAGGTTGGCTCTGGAGTCAAGAGTCCCCGGGTATGAATCGGGCTCCGTCACCTCCTGGACGGGGGCTGGGGGCACACTGCTGACCTGTTGGCGCTTCCTCTGTAACATGGGTATTGATAGAGGCCACCGCGAGGGCAGAAATGTGAAAATTCACGTGAAATGTGAAAGTCCACATAAAGCTTTCAGAGCACAGCGGTGTGCACACAATAAACCTTAGTTGCTGCTTTGCTGCTATCGCCGTTCGTCTCTGTCTCTTCCCGGCACCGCACCTGTCAGGACACGCGTTCCTGGGACACGTGTTGACGGCGCCCCCGGGTGGGCTGGAGGCTGAGGGCTGTCCCCCTGCGCGTCGGTCCGGCTGGGAGCAGGGTGCACGGGGGTGCCAGGCGGCGGTTGTCAGCCGCAACTCCTCGGCAGGGTTTCTTAACCCAGGGTTCTGGAGCTCCTAAAATGGAGCAGATGTTGCCGGCTACTTGGAACAGAAGATCTGGAGGGGCGGTGAAGAGGCTCCGCTAGGCGCGCCTTCATACCTGTACTTGTGTCAAGGTCACCAACACTCGCCCAGGGAACCTTGCTAAAGTGTGTCTTTTTTCTGCTCCTCTCCCTTTTCCCAGCCGTGGTCTTCAGAAATGTGGGTTCTTACAGCTGCCGGTTTCCTATTTTCAGCTTCACATTTCCCTGTTGCTGGTGTAGTTTGGACCCTGGTTGCTGTGGTGACGACTGCTCTTTGCAACCTCCCTGGCAGTTGGCTTTGCTGAGCTGCTCGCCTGTCTTTGGAGTATTCTGTTTCTTTCTTGTCTTCCAGGATATTTTGTTATCGACTTTTAGTGCTGAGGAAAACAGCTTAATATGCTTTGATTACGTTTAAACATTTTGGGGGAAAAGACTTGCTTTTCTTGATTAAGTAGTCTGAGTGTTTTACACTTCAAACTTTCAAAGTTGTCATAAATAAATCAGCGTTGTTTCTGACAATTTAATTCGATTGAAATTTTGTTATGTTTTTGTAGTTTTCTTATCATTTAGATTTTCATTTGAAAGTCGCCTGATTTTTCAGAATCTTACTGCACAACCATACTTATTTCTCATTTAAAATTATAGTGACGATAACATTTGTAAGAAGACACAAAAACTGCCTGTCACCCTATAGGCTATCATAATTTTTTAAACTTT
The DNA here is from genome assembly GCA_963574355.1 of Loris lydekkerianus. Classification (NCBI taxonomy): domain Eukaryota; kingdom Metazoa; phylum Chordata; class Mammalia; order Primates; family Lorisidae; genus Loris; species Loris lydekkerianus. Next base: position 48,790 of record CAUYPK010132659.1, read on the forward strand.
TGCTCATTTTTCCTTCAGTATTTATCTATCACACTTGTATTAGTTGAAATTTGTTCATAAGTTTCCATCAGTTTTTTATTTAGCCTATCACACACTTTTCTTTCTTGTTACTTTGGTGTTACTAATTGTAATTGTAGTTTTTCAACTACAATTGTAATTGTAGTTTTTCATCTCTCTCTAAAATTCTGCATAGTATAGGATAAAACGTAATTTTTTCATTTCCATATTGTTGAATTAGGACTGTCTGCCTCAAAGAATAACAGTGCTGTGACTTAAGTCATCATCATCTTGACCAATTATATTAAAACTGTAACAGGTTTTTCTGCCAGAAATTTCCTGACATAAACATCTGACACCTAATCTTCTTTCATTATTGTAATACCGAGCATGTTTTTTCCTCATACCTTATTCAGCTCTCAAATTATTGGCAGCTACCTGAGTTCCCATTATATCGCATACTGTTCTTTTCTTCTATGAACTGAGCCTCTCTTTCAACTCATTTGTATCCTGATTTAACACTTGGCCATTTTTTCTAGCATTGGTTTTTTTTCTTGCTGGTTCTCACTGACATATTTACACAGAGACAGATGCGATAGAGTATGGAGATGACAGCACTAACATTTCTTCAGGAGACATTGAGCTCCTCTGTCTAACAACATGTGTTTCCCCCTTTTTTCCTGTTCTGATTCATACTTCTGATTTTATCACCTATTTTTTCAAGATTTTTTTGGGAGGCAGAATAGTCTATTGTGGTATCTTTTTAGTGTTGGCAAATGTAGTATGGTTGTATAAAGAATCAGATAAAAATATTTCAGATAATCGTGACTGGTTGTTCATGTTCTAGCTGTAATTGCTTAACAAGGATTATTTATACAGTGACTTGTGAGAAATTATTGAATGTGAAAGATGGCATGAAGTCTGGGTAGTAAAGAAGCGTCTCCCTCTCCTCTGATTCAGATGCTTCTATGTTTAATTTTTATAGCAAGATGTCAGGAGATAATGTAATCAGAACCTATCTTAATATTCTCTATTTAAAACACTCTATTCTAATGAAACCCTAGCTTTATGTTTGCCGCAGGGGTGTGAGGGCAGGCCTTTCAAAATCTAGAAGTCCTTCCAAGAAAAGAACTTGACTTACCATTTTTTGAATCCTCTTAAATATAAAAATATTCAACTGAGAATCTTTAATGGAAGTGAAAAATTATCTTAAATGACACAATGAGGACGTTACATGTGCTTTAAATTTCTCTTTGCCTTTTAAGTGTTTCAATCATCTGTGTATTAAACATTTTGAAATACCTGTAATGATACACATAAGATAGTTACTTCTGTCTAGAATTCTAAACTTCTTCACGGATGATTTTGGCTCTAAGTTAGACAAGTTCAAAGGCATAATTAAAAGTAAATGAAGAAGAAAAGTCTTTAGAAAGAGATGCTTACCTTTTAAATTCTTATCTCTCAGTTTTGATATTGTTACATGCTCCAAGGATGTACCATGTAGTGAATTTATTTCTAAATGTCTAGCAGAAAGTCTTTCAGATGGCAGCACTCAACAAATATTTGCCTAAATAGCCTATACATTTATTACAAATGCTTGGTTTTTGTATATTAAAAAATTTGGAGTTAGGGTTTATAAGTTGCCATTGTGTGAAAAACATGGTTCTGTGTAGAAGGAAGTTTAGTTGGCCTTTTAAAAGGAGTTGGAATTTCGCCAACTGTTCTTTTGCACTGCTGTAGTTATGTCAAAATTAACTGTCATAAGCTATCTTGGAAATTTTATCTTAGTTCTTATTATCTTAAGAGTTGACATCTAATTTTAACTTTTAAAATTACAGAAAGGCCTATTTCCCCCTAATTTTTGGAGTCTTTCTTGAAGAGTGTAAAACTTTAATGAAGCTGCCTTTCTTTTTTTTTTTTTTTTTTGGGGGGGGGGGTGTTTACAAATAATAATAGTGGATTTAATATGT
>CAUYPK010132665.1:0-61218 GCA_963574355.1 Loris lydekkerianus
GCTGTGTACATTAGTGCAATCGCCTGTACCCATTCTAAGATGCACCATAGATGTGGCCCCACCCATTACCCTCCCTCCACCAAAACCTCCCCCCTCCCTTGACTTTCATCTAAGAAATGATACTTTCCAGTTTTAATGTGAATCACAGTAGCATTTGATGAATGAATGAGTAAACAAAGTAAATCTGCATAATTTGTCTTTGTATAGGCGGTGCCTGTGGCTCAAAGGAGTAGGGTGCCGGCCCCATATGCCAGACGTGGTGGGTTCAAACCCAGCCCCAGCCAAAAACTGACCAAAAAAAAAAAAAAAAAAAAAATTCAAATCCTACAAGACATGTGTTCAAACACTATTTCCAGTACCTGCCATTTTGGATAATGCATGCTGCCTCCAGCTTCTCCCTTGTGCTGTATGTGTTTTTCAGGGTTAACTTCGTATATACTAAGAACATCATTCTCTCTTTCAGAATAACTATGGTTTTACACCAACGATGCCTTGGTCACAGTCACAAGGAAGGACAAGCAAATGCCAGTGTCAGAGCAGCTTTTGTACATGCCCTTGGAGATCTATTTCAGAGCTTCAGTGTGCTGATCAGCGCACTTATTATCTACTTTAAAGTGAGTATGTTTGAGTTCCTCCACTGTCATAGTACAGAAGTTGACCCTTCCATATTAAAAGAGAATAAACAGACTATTTTTGGCCTATACAACCTGTTAATACTTAACAAGATTAAAATAAACAAAGTTACAAACACCCAAGGCCTGGAACCTTAGACTTTCCCAAATTCCTAAGTGCTACGTTTTTTTAATGGTTGGGCTGTCAGTCTTTCAAGAAAGCAATTTCTTCTGTCATGGTTAAGATAAATAGCAACAAAACCGTGAACACCTTGGAGTTCTTGTGTTGTAAGCAACAGACAAAATCTCTACATCACTTAACAAAAAATATATTCACTAACCAATATTGATTGGCTGTATTTCTGGACAGAAATCAATGTAGAAATAAGAGCAACTACTTACATCTAGATTTCAGAAACTAGCCGTCTCCTGTTCCAGATACTATGCTGAAATAAATGTCTCAACTAGTTTTTTTCCTCTTCTTGTCATTGCTGAACATTTATATTTCTGGGAAGGGGAGTCCAGTTGATCCAGCTTGTATCTTGTACTTGCTACTTGGCTACGAGGAGATTAGAGTACTTGATTATTGTTCCACCTTTAGTGCTGACAATTGGGAAAGGGTCAGTTTCTCCCCCAAAAGCCAGGGCACTAATGAAAAATGTGGATGAACTTGAACTTGGGGTGGACTTCGAACCCTAAACAAATAAATACATACTATGAATCTCTGTCTCATAATACCCACAACTAGAAAAGGTGGGTTGGGCATGGGCTATGAAAGAAAGAGAAGAGAATTTACCTCTGCTTATGTAATGATTGTCCAGTTTGCAGGAACTCTGTACTGTTTTTCCTAAAAAGTGAAACCATGTGAGTGATAATTATAAGGACATATCTGAATTCAGTGGAGCAAAATGATCATTGAAAGCTTTATGTTGAAGGCAAATTAGTTCAACATTGTAAGGATTCATGGAATTTGAGAAGCTCTTTGTAAAGCTTACGTTAATACTGAAATTTCTTAGAGCCAGTGGGGTACAGACCTTTCTGTGGCATAGAACTTAATCAAGGACAGAAAAGCAGGTGGTTTACCCTGAGGCCAAGGTCTCCAGTGGGACAGAGAGCAATGAAGCTGCTTTGGCTCACGGCCTTAAGACTGAATGAAAGATGCAGCCTCAAACAGGTGCCACACTTGAGAAGCAAAGAAATAAACTAACCAGTCAGTGAAGACCATAACTTTCTTCTCCTTATCTTAACTCAGGCCAAAAACATCACTGGACATTGTGGGCACATTTGTGCACATTTTTATCATGTAGTCTGTACCTTGATTGATTTGAGAAAAGCTAAATCAGGCTTGTTGAGAGCACACTTGAGAGGATTTTTCTTTTTGATCTTAAATTACGGGGAGAGCATGAACCATGGTCTTCCTTCTTTGTCACTGGTACTGTCAAGCAAACAAAAAGGATTGAGTCTTCAGACAGAAAGTCTTGCTTCTGAGTTGGATGTCATGTTAGGACAGTGAATGGGTTACAAGGAGGAAAGGGAACAGAGAGGTTTACTTATTTTATTAAAATTGGACTTTCTGGATGGGAGGCATGAATCCAGTTAACAAAACTCTCTGTATTTTCCAGCCAGACTACAAAATAGCCGACCCAATCTGCACATTTATCTTTTCCATCCTGGTTTTGGCCAGCACCATCACGATCTTAAAGGACTTTTCCATCTTGCTTATGGAAGGTAGGAGTGATTTTATTATTATTCCCAAGGTCAATGTCTTCTCTTCTCTATGATCACAAAAGGGAATAGCTGCAAGACATGCTCGGTGTTGATCTGCATTATAGGAAAAATTTAAACTGGTAAGGAATTTGTGAAAACGAACATTTGGTTTTTATTCCTAAAGGAACTGCCTTCTACATTTTGCTGTAGCTACAGTTATATGATATCTCAAAGTATAAAAGCAGTGAGTACCCAAACTCTGAGAAAGATATTGCAAAACTATAAATTATTCCCTAAATATACCTGCATAAGAACTAACACAGACTGCATAAATTTATCCCTCAGGAAGCAATATAGATAAATTGTGTCTCATAGAACAAGAACACCAGGGTGAGCCTCTATTTACTTGTCCAGCAAGTGTTTACTGAGCCCCAACTCTGTACTGGATAATGTGCTCAAAGCTAGAGTTATAGAGGTTAGCAAAACAGTGAAAAGAAGGGCCATTATGGGGCTAAAACTCTAGTAAGGGAAGAAGGAGATTATGCAAATAATTACAGAGAAAGGTGATGGAGGTAAGTGCTGCAAGGAGGCGTGTGGGCCCTTTCTTGGGCATTTTAACAGGGCAGGAGAGTAGGAGCTGGTGGTCATAGAGGCTTTGCTGGGGTCCTCTCTTAGCCCAGAGTAGGATTTTAGGCTTCATAACTTCATTTCGATAGCCAGAGAACAGCCTTGACTACTCACTGGGGCTTGTAGAATCCATATCTGGCTCTTTGGGTCTTCCAGTGACAGGTGGCAGAAATAACTCACTGCCAAGAAAGTCTTTCTAATGCCAAGGGCTTAGGGACTGTCCCCCCCCCCCCTTCTGTATTTTGGTGATTTTCTTTTCATTTGGCATAAAGAGGTAGAAGAATTGCTGTTTTCTGGGCCATGTCTTTGCTGGTAAAGCTAGCTCACAGACACTCCCCATGAAGCTGAAAAAAATAAAGTCTTTGTATCAGAGGCATCTCAGTTCAAATTCTAGTCGTGAAAGTTGCTGGGACTTCAGGCAAGGTCTTTAACTTTCTCTGAACTCCATTTTTTTTCAACTCAGAAATGGAAATACAACATCCACCTGAGCGTGTTTTGAGGATTAGATGAGCTAAATGGTGTAAGGTCTGGAACACAGTAGGTGCCTCAGAAATGTAAATTCTCAGCTGCCTCCCTATGCTGCCTATTTATCCCCACACCAGGAAATTCCCAACTCTTGGCCACAGGTGGTAGCCATAGCCCTGACCAGCCATCAGTGCTGATGGCCTCAGAAGACCAGAAAAGAGAATCTTATTCAGAACAAATCTATCTTCATTACCCGAAAAACTCTTCAATAGTGCTTGACATGGGAATCAACTTTTTGATTGAAATACCTAGACTCTAGTATTTGCATGACATTTTATAACCAGAGCACAGATATCAGAATCTGATATCTCTGTTTCTGCCACTTATCTGTGTGGCCTTAACAGTTTCTTACCCTTTCTGACTACAATCTTTTGTCTTCTAATTAAATAGGAAATAACATTGATGATACATAGCTCCTAAAGTTCTTAGGCCTATCAAATGAGATAATCACTATAAATAAAGTGCTTAGCACAAACCTTATACATAGCAAGTCCTCAATAAAGTTTTCTTCTTGTTATTACAATAGAACAATTTTATTCATGACTTCAAGCACATTCTAAAATTGACCTGAGGCACGAACTCCTTTTGATTTATTCTGGTTGCCTGAGCCTTTTACTGCTGGTAACGTGAAAAACGCATTGACCAGTTTTTTGTTGCTTTCCCAAAACAATATGAAGTGGAAATAAGCACAGCTTGAAATTGTGATTTCTGATTTGCCCAAGGAGGAACTCCCCCTTTAGCAAGGTTTTCAAACCCTGAAAAAGGAAGGTTACACATTCCCTATTTCTTTAAGCAGGAGGTTTGCAGCTCTAGCTGCTCATCGTAGTCATGTGGGAAGCTTTAAAAAATACTTATGCCCAGGTGGTGCCTGTAGCTCAAAGGAGTAGGGTGCTGGCTCCATGTGCCGGAGGTGGCGGGTTCAAACTCAGCCCCGGCCAAAACTGCAAAAAGAAAAAACTTATACTCAGTGATTCTGATTTAATTTTCTGTGAATGGGACTGGTTTTGATGATTTTTTTTAAATTTTTTATTTTTTACCAAAAATAAAAGCACAGTGAGAAGCACAGTGAGGTAGAGTAGCTCAGTGGCTCCGAGTGTGGCAGTTCTCAGTCTGGGCTGTGTGCCGCACCCCACACGGGCACTGACGCTGTGTCCCATCCACAAGGATTCTGAATCACCTGCTCTGGGGTGCAACTTATTCATCAGGATTTCTGAAATTTTCTCTGACAATATTAATATGCATTCCAAGTAATCGCTCTGAAAGCCTGTAGATTTTTGAGCCTCTTCCCTAGAAACTTTCTTTAGGACAGCGGTTCTCGACCTGTGGGTTGCAACCCCTTTGGTCTGTATTAAAGGGTTGCGGCATTAGGAAGGTTGAGAACCACTGCTTTAGAAGGTCTGGACTGGGTTATGACATACTTATTTTCAATAAACACCCCAGATGGTCACTTTATATATGTATGTAATTGAAGTAGAGGCTTAGAAAGGATTGTACTGAAAAAACTCTATACAGCATCCTCTTGGAATCATCTTGGCAAGAATTTTTCTATTTCAACAAAGGGCTTTACCATTGTTGTGCTTGTTGGATTGATTTTATTTATATATATATATAAATATGTATGTATATATATATATATATTTTTTTTTTTTTTTAATTGAGCTGATGTTTCTTTTACTATTCCAACCAACCACCCATTGGCTCTATTTTTCTCCTGAAGCTAGCCAGAGTATATGTTCTCACGCACTCATATTCTCTCATCTTCCATATGACAAATCTTGCAACATTTAAAGAATGATCATAATTGTCTTAGCCTTTTCTTCACCAGACCAAAGACAACTAGTTCCTTCAGCTCAATAGAACAGCGGATTCGCTGCCAGACGCCCCACCTTTCTGTGTACCCCACACTGTTCCTTTAGAAATGAGAGGCAGTCAAACTATTATATTCTGTGACCCAGACATTCAGTGCTGACTAGTGTAGCTAAAATAATGGAAACCTTACAAACCGTATAATAAGCTGGTGTTAACATTAAGATCCTCTGATAAGATGGCTCACTCACTAAACGACCTGCAGGCTAACAGACATTTGTATAGCATTCCAGTTTACAGTGGATGCATATTTTCTGATTTGCTCCACAAAGAAAACATCTGTGATCTATATGTTGTCTTTTCACCCTTGTTTTACTACAAATGTGTCGAGCCCTAGAGAAATTCCACCATTTAGGTAAATTCACAATAGTTGTAGTCAGAATGGTAATTTAGAATTACTTGACAACAAATCTCACATTATTTCATTTTGCTTTCCAGAGTACATGTGCAATTAGGAAAAGTACAGTTCTCTAATAATACACCCTAAAAAATAAGGATACTAGTTACTATTGTTGGCCACTGCAGACTAGATTCTACAAATATTCTGTCTGTGAACTTTTTTGATTGATGGTAAACCCTTCAAAATAGTCAGATGAATCTGATCTGTACACATCTGAAATAAGAAACCAGAAAAGAAAAGGGCATATTGATATCTTGGAAAGGACTTTGAAGCCATTTAGCCATCCCAGTAAACTGTGGTTAGTGGAATAACAACCACCTCCCACTCTTCCTTTTTGTCAGGTGTGCCGAAGGGCTTGAATTACGATGGTGTGAAAGAGCTCATCCTGGCTGTCGAGGGGGTGGTGTCGGTGCACAGCCTGCACATCTGGTCTCTAACAATGAACCAAGTCATTCTCTCCGCTCATGTTGCTACAGGTCAGCAAGTTCTCTGAATACCCTGGATGAAATTCAGTTCTTGCCTTGTAAAGGCAGTAATTTCCCTCTTTTGAGTAGAGCTGCCTTTATTGTCAATTGCTGGTCAAAACAACTGTGAAGTGTTTTATACCACCAAGGGCCTTAAAAACCAATCTGCTTATTGATGTTGTCATAGCAACCACCATACTGATGTTATCTGTAGGGCTGACCGCAGGGGGAAGTGAATAGACAGAACAAAGGGCTAAAATTCAACCTCAACTTCAAGGCCTTGGGCTCTAAAAATTTTGACTTCAACTGTTTGGCTTGGTGCTCTATCAGTCAAATAATAGGAATCAATTCAACAATTAATCTTCATTAAGTATCTTCTGTGTGTAAGATGCTTTGCCTAACACTAATATAGAAAGATGAAAGTGAGTCACAGCCCCCTGTGACTGACACCCCCCTTAAACTGCAGATGAGCTAAGAGATGTGCTAATAGGAATTATGGTGGGCCCTTCTGATATTGAGTTTTTAGTAAAAACTACTTTTTTCCAACTAAAAGGCAATTTTGTCCATGAGATGTCCTAGAGCTGGGAGAATGGGCAGTGGGAGGTCTTTTCCTGCCTCAGGAGGGAACTCAAGCTGGAGATAATAGGCTTGGCTGCTAAACAGTGACTCAAGAAGTCACTTGGGGCAAGGGATAGGAACACTAGTGACAGTCATTTCAGGATTGTGCTTCCTCAGATGCCCTTGTCTTCTCTAAGGGACTCAGGTCTGGCTTCAGGGAATTTACAGCATTCACCACACCAATATTTCACTGCAAACGAATGATTCTAGTAAACAATCAGGTTACTATGGAGGGGACTTTTGCAGTCTCCTGATACTATTTGGGACAGGAGAAAAGATGGCAGGGAGGCTTGCTGCTCTAAGAAAGGTCTGTGGGGAGCTCTAAAGGCTCCCTGGTTCCTGTCAGTAGCCTCAGGGTAAATTTGGATTACATACAAGGCCTGCAACTCAAAGACCCACTGGGACTGTGTAAGAAATCATAGTTCTGTCTTGGATTTTTCCAGGGCCCTTCTTCCCTTCCATACTTGATTCCTAAGAGTGCCAGACTCCAGAGATGACTATGGACAGAATAGTGACAAGGTACTTTTCTGCAAGACAATTTCCCCTGCTTTGTCCCTGGGAAGGCAGCCGACTCTCAGAGCCAAAGTGGCTTTTTCCATGTGTTAGGCCCGTGACCCACCCCACCCGGTCAAAGACAAAGCAGAGGAGCAGCCGTCTTCCTTGTGTGTGCAGTCAGTGCTAATTCCACTGTGGTTCTTTATCAACAGCAGCCAGCCGGGACAGCAGCGTTGTTCGAAGAGAGATTGCTAGAGCCCTCAGCAAAACCTTTACCATACACTCCCTCACCATTCAGATGGAGTCCCCAGCTGACCAGGACCCTGACTGCCTTTTCTGTGAAGACCCCCGTGACTAGCTCAGTCACACTGTTAGCTTCCTGAGGGTGATGTTACTATCAAACTTGCTGCGGTGCAATTTCTGGATCATAAGAAATGAAGAACCAAAGGGTGAAATGTGAGAAATTCACACCACAGTGCAATGCACCCCTTATCCTTCATTTAGCTTCACCTACCATGAGCAAAGATGCATTGCGGTCCCTCCGTCAATCAATTGGATTATATACACATCAGTAGGTGTTCAGTTATAGGAATGTGTTTATAAATTATTCATGAGTGTGGCTGATATAACAGCTGTTTATAACTACAGGTAATAAGTTCATCTCTCTTCTAATAACACATCCTGAGAACAAGTGGGTAAAGTTGAACTCAGGAAAGCCTCATCAGGAATCATGGCAGGAAGAAATGATCACAAAATTCCCCCAAACAGGATAAACAAAGATACAAAGAGCCAAGACAAGGATAAAAGAGAATCTGGAGGCTGGTACCCCACAAGAACTTGATTCTCCCAGAATGTTGTATAATTTTTCTCTGCTCTGAATTTGGACATACGTGTGAATACACCAAGAGGCTTTACAACTTTTACAACTTTATTTCCCTGTCACATTTTTAGTAATAAATCCCTCTTATTTTTTTTACATTCTACTCTGTTTATTACAAAACTTCATATCATCACTGTCCAAAGGAATGATTTGCAGATGGCAGCATGTTCAATCATTGGGACCCTCCAAGAATGTGGTTACAGAAATTCAGAGATCTCCTAGAAAAGGCTAGAGAAACACCCAAGTTCAGCCCAGTAAGTAGGTGCCACGTATAATTTAGATATTTACCTAAAAGAGGAACAAAACAGAAGAAACTTAGTTGATTCATTCCACCAGCAAGATCTGAGTCTTGCTCTGTGCTATAGGCATATGCTGAGCATTAGGGCTCGAAAGAGGAACCAGAAGCAGTGAGTGCCCTACGTCCTGGTTGTACATGTAATTCAACACCCCCTGCAGAGTGTAAACAAAAATAAAGATGTGCAAACTGACATGCTGGAAATCATGGGTCAGTGGATCTGGTTTGGAACCTGGACTTCTACGTTTTTTAAGGCTACCCAGAGATGATTCGAAAGAACCTTGGCCCCAGTCAGTCACTGAGCAGGGGGGTCAGACACATACGCACAACAATAATGGCATCTCGAATTGCAATGCTGGGGGTTGGGGGAGTATAGAGGGAAGGCACTGGTATAGCTCAGTGGGCATGGCCAGAGCAGCTTCATGGCACTGAGGCGACAGCCATGCTGGACGTTGAAGGTCTCCCGGCAGTTGAGGAAGAGAGGGACACTAGACAAAATGGAGACCACATGCAAGGCATGCTGTCTGGTTGTTAGTTTTTCATTTCAAAAGCAAACTACATATGGCAAAGAACTCTCTCCACTCTAATTTTTAAAGCCATATAAATTTCAGCCAGGCATGATGGTTCGTGCTTGTCATCCTAGCATTCTGGGAGGCTGAGGCAGGTGGATTTCTTGAGCTCAGGAGTTTGAGACCAGCCTGGGCGAGAAACTCCATCTCTACTAAAAATAGAAAAACTATCTGAGCATCATGGTGGGTGCCTGTAGTTCCAGCTACTCAGGAGGCTACGCCAAGAGGATCACTTAAGCCCAGGAGTTTGAAGTTGCCATTTGCTGTTCTACCCAGGAAAACAGAGTTCTGTCTCAAAAAAAAAAAAAAAAAAAAAACTACATAAATTTTGCAACTTTATGATTATTAATATTGTAGAGAACAGGCTTATGTCTTAAATGATTTTTATGTCATCGTTAGCCTCTGACAGTGTGCTAGAAACCTAGCAGGCATTAATGATTGGTGAGGCAATGAGTCTGGGGCTTTATGTGGGCCTCGTCATTATTTTTCATTTACATCTGTATTTTTCTGAAGTTTGAGAACCAAGAAAACATTGACTTTGACTGAGGAGGTCACATCTGTACCATCTCTGCAAGTCAATCAGCACCACCGAAGCAGCCACTTAGCATTCTGCTGACAGCTTTCCCTGCTCAGCAAACACAGATAGACTTGCCCCCCCACCTCAGTGAGCACGTTTAGGCCACCAGGATCAGAGCTGCTTGGGCTCTAATGTCTCCTGCTACATCTGGCTCTCAGAATGCAAGTGAGAACTCAGGCCAAATCCTTTCTCCTGTCTCCAGGGCTGCTGAATAGTTTGGCTTTTCCATATTTTGTGCAGGACAGGGCCCAGATGACCTGACAAACATACACATTTTAGCGTAATTGTTTGTTTCTGCTTCCTTTTTAAAATCAGGTTGAGATTTGATTTTATGTCAGAAGTGCACTGAATGTCATGTAATCTTAGAGGGACATTTGTGTGCCAACCAAAGGAATTGTCCCATGGCCCTGGGCTATTTCTGCTATTTCCTGACATTGCACTGTTTTAGTTCGTTAGATTGAAAACTCAGAATGGGAGGTTTTTGTGCTAAAGTGACAAGACAATCTACAGGGGAGAAATTAAGATGAAAAAGTGGAGGCCACCACGGGGTTTTATGCTCTATGCATCAGTTTTAAAGTTCCGACCTTCTCCTTGCCCCTTGCCTGGTGTGGTCAGAACTCCAGGCCACTGAAGTGCGTGAGATGGAGTAGCAGAACTTTTTACCTTGTGGCGTTGTGTTCACTCCAGCTATCAAAACATTAATGATCTTTCATGTCTTTCAAAGCAACACACTTTTTTCTTCTGGGTACTGAAATCAGGTCAACTTTACCACCACCCTCCTGCCTTCGTATGCTTCTCTGTTACCCAGCACCCAGCAAAGATTTATCTAGGGCTCTGGGGTGATGTTAGGGCCCATAAAAGAAATTTATGTGTTCCATATGTTTGGCTGCAGATGGGAAATGGAAATGGTGAAAGACACAGAGGAAAAAATGTTTACACATAAAGCATCAGGTCTGAAGTCAGATTGCCTGAGCTTGACGCTTAGCTCTTCCCTTTATTAGCTCTGTGACCTCAAGCTACTTACTTAATTCTCTGATCCTCCTCTATTTCCTGAACACTAAAAACCTCCCTACCCAAGTGTATGAAACTTTAATAAATTAAGACACTTAAAGGGGGCGGAGTTGTGTCTAGCAGGTAGTTAGCACATGGTACAGGTCAACCATTATTTATCATTATATACAAAAGGGAGTACATGTGCATGTGGGCACAGTGAGTTTCCAATCATCCTAAGCCTTAAGAAATGTTGAGCCATCAACACAGCTCCCACAAGAGAGTGGCACAATTATTGGTGAGAATTCAATAGGCCTTTCTCTAGCGTGGAGCACTGGGAACTTGCTGAGATAAAGGCACTTACAGGGAGAGCGTTACCTTGTGAGAGTTATGGATTAATTAAAATAGTCAAATCCTTTCTGACAGTCTCCGAAAACTTCTGCTTTTATCTTCAAAGTAAAAGCTGAATGAGTTCTTCAAAGTACATTTATTAACACTAAGTACAACTGTGCAGTTCAAAGAAGACAAAGTGGTGGGTCTCCGGAGACTTACTCCACTCCTGTGAAAGGTCACTTCCTGCGCTTTTCTCTTTGTCTCCCGTGTAGCCCCTACTTGCTCTAACCAGGTGCATTTCCTTTGGTTTCTAAATTGCCAATGGCAAATTTAGGTCTCTTAATATCTGTTAAACTACGTGGAACCCATAAACGTCTTTAGCACCCTGGTGTCAAAAAGAAAACCAGGCTCTGGGCATATACACTTTATAGGTTCCTGGAGAAGGCCGCTGTCCAGTTCCATCCTCACCCAGTGAAATGTGATCCAGAGAACCCTGAAGACAGACAAGCCTTGTTTTCCACAATTAGCTCTAATTCGCCTTCAGGAAATTATTTTCTAAGCCCATCTCTCTGTATTCCCTTTTTTGGATCACAGGGCAATCTGTTTAAATGACTAATTACAGAAATCATTAAAGGCACCGAGCAAATGTTGTCTTTAAATGCCCACACCCTGGGTTTTATGAGTCCTTTTTGGCTTGACAGTGATGAGCTCACTCGACAGTCCAGCGCAGGCGGATGTTAAAAAATAAAAAAAAAAGGTGACCATCTGCAGTTCAGTTTTTTAACTTTCTGATTTCACACTTAACGTTTGTCATTCTGTTACTGGGCACCTGTTTAAATTCTATTTTAAAATGGGGAATGTATGTTGTTTAAAACAAAGCCAGGAAAAAAAGAGAGTTGGGTTAAGTCATCATCTCTGTATCCCCCAAATCATGGCAGGAAATGCTCTTAGTGACACCAGGGAGGACTTAATGAGAACAAACTCTTCCACTCTACATCTTGCATTGGAGAAAAGAACCTGTGTGCGGAGCAGATTCATCTAAGAGAAATAGAAGATGACATGTTAAAATTGGGGGCACTTTTGAAATTATTCTGGCTGTAGGCACAAAACCCCAACGGGGGAGGAAGATGGTGGTCAGAGGCAGGGGTAGCTCTTGACAATTGTAAAAAACAAACTTGTGCTTCTTTTACCATAAAGGATGGGAAGTGATGAGAGATGTGAAGCTGAATTGCACCCCTTTCAGGAGTGTCATTCAAGCTCTGGAGACAATGTATCAGTGTAATTGCCCTATATTTCCTTTCTTCAAAGGGGTACCTGTTTGTTGAAAACATAATGGTCCTACTTATAGCCATTAAAACCATGCAGTTGTCTTACACAGGCAATGGAATCATCACATGCTATTTCCCCAGATCTGTAGAGTGTAGAGTGTTTGTGGGGTATTACAGCAGAAGAAAGAATTCTAGCTGTATTGAAGATATTGTAAACCATGGTGAGTTAACCTATACAAGAGAATTAGGATCAGATGTGAATTTTGAGTCTCATTTGAAGTTAAAATGCATCCTTCAAATAGGAATCAGCTGACATTTAATAAACCAATGTGCTGCTTCTTTCCACCCCTCCTTGTGTTTTCAGAAAGGGGAAGGGAATTTTATTTGGCACATCCATAGGAATGAGGAACAAGAATTTCTAGTGCTTTCCTATTCTCCAGTCCAAAATTGCCTCTGACAGGACAAAAGTCCATGATCAAAAAAGTATGAAGACCCTGTGTTGACATTTCTTCAGAGCAATACTTTCTATGAATAATTAATGGCACAGAAAGATGAAATCTGTTTTTCTGGTCTCCACCTTCTCATAGTGTTCAGCACCTTGTATCAATTTGGATGGGGAAAGGTTAGTTCAGATTTCCCCAGCTCAGTAAGCTCTCAATTCATAAACAAGAAGCAGATTTCCTTTTCATTCAATTGCCAATCCTTTATAAACATAAAGCCATGAAGAGGATTTTTCAGGATCTTATATTAAATAATCTTTGATGTTGACTAAAAAGAAAGTTCTAAAGGAGGCATCGTGTGTGATCAAACATAGCTGATGAGGACATAAAATTATTTTTCCTCCTCTTTTTCCTCTCCTCTTCCTTTTCTTTCTCCTCCTCCTCCCCCTGTGGCCCCCCTTCCTTCTTATTCATCTTGGTGGCTTTTAAAATCCTCAGCATTTACCACTTATCCTCAACTATGGAATCTTTTTACCTTAATATACATTTTTGCAATAGTAGAGACACTTCAATATATAGATTTTTTTTATTTTTTTGAGACAGTGTCTTACTGTGTCACCCTCAGTAGAGTGCTATGGCATCATAGCTCACAGCAACCTGAAACGTTTGGGCTCTGAGTTGAAGGAGAAGGTATTAGGATTTACTAAAAGAGCAAAATCATCATCGAGGAGAGGCAGAGTGAAAAGATGATGGTAAGAGCACGATTGCCTGGTTGCACCAGTTTTAAGCTATTATTGCTCAGCTCCAAACCCATTCATTTATCTCTGGCTGCGTGAACCTGGGCCAGGGACAGTGTTAACTCCATTTCTCCTTTGCTGGCTGCTCCTTGTTGGGAGGTCCTGGTGGAAGGTCAGAAGCCCAGAGCGGGGAAGAGGGGACTTTCTTCTTTTGTTTCCTGCTTGTTTCTCTTTTGAACAGAATCAACCCAGCAGTGCCTCTTCATCCTGGCGGCGGTTCATTCTCCTTCCTGCAGTGTCTCCAGCACTTGCAGAACTGCCTTTGAGAGAAGAGTACTATCTGGTTAGACCTTTCCTCAGGGGTCTAAATCTCAGCTCCGGAGGGCGGGGGGGCTGCAGGCTAAGACGCCGGCATCAGTAAATTACACTGGACGTTTAGTGGTTGCCTACTTTGTGCCAGGCCTGGTGGTGAACGGGAGGATCCAGGAGTGATAACAACCCTTCATATCAGTGGGAAATATGGACAAGAAACAATTAAACATGAAAATAGGGCATTTCCAGATAATGATAAGTGAGAAATCAAACCAAATGGTTTTATTTGGGCGTGGGATGGAGGGAGGCAGCTACAGATGCAGGGTGGTCACACAGGTCCTTTATGAAGAGGTGACATTTGTGCAAAGCAGTGGGGAAAAAGGACAGCATGTGCAGTGGCCAAGCTAGGGAGTTGCACCTGAGCAGACAGTGAGGCCGGAGAAGGACGGCAAAGCAGGGCTGTAATGGGGAAAGCCCTAGAGGCCGTGGTGAGGAGCTGGGATTTTATCCCACCTACAAAGCTCCATGGTGGATGAACCGTGGAGGGGAACCGCAGCAGAAGCTTGGCAGGCAGCTGTATTGTTCTGGAAAAATACATTTTCAAACAAAACATCAAAGCTTTACCGAGTACACCAGAACCCCTTGTAAAGAAATGCTTCATTTATTTGTTTGTTAATTAATTAATTAATATTTAATATTCACACACACACACACACACACACACAAAGCAAAGCACTACCCAGGGAAATAGAATTCATAGTCAGGGGCGGGAGAACCATCAGATGGAGAGGTGGGAGGTTGGGTGACCAGTCCGTCCCGTCTTCTTGCTCCTGAGATGTGTCCCTTTTTTTCAGAGCTTTTCTGCTATCTGACATCACAGACATTTTAAATGAGATTATAAAAAAATGCACTCAGATCTTTTTTTGTTTGTTTCTTTTGTTTTTCTTTAAAGGCCTGGCTTCCTTCTCAGATCCGGTGGGAGCTGGCTCTTTCCTCCGGGCAGCCACTGTCAACCCTAAGGCTCATATCCTCTCTGTCCCAACCTTGGACCAAGCTTGGCCTCCTTGCAAATGCTTAGATGAAATGCTTATTTACAAATCTTACTACCTTTGAAAAAATTAAATACAAGAAATATACATAACACACTGGTTGACAAGTGAGATTTCTCACTATGGCTTCACCTGGTCTGATTGTATTCTCTAGTCTCATCTAACACCACTTTCCCCAAATATCCTGCACATGTCACACCCTGGGCTTCCCATCTTTTCACAAGTAGGCCATCTTTGACTCAGTACATTTCCTCATCTCCCCTACCTGAAATAAACCCCCCTTTTCTTTTTTTCTTTTTTTGAGACAGAGTCTGTCACCCCCCAGTAGAGTGCTGTGGTGTCACAGCTCACAGAAACTTCAAACTTTAGGGCTCAAGTGATCCTCTTGCCTCAGCCTGACAAGCACCTGGGACTACAGGTCCCTGCCACAATACCTAACTATTTCTTTTTAGAGACAGGGTCTTGCTCCAGCTCAGGCTCATCTCCAATTTGTGAGCTCAAGAGATCCACCCACCTTGGCCTTCCAGAGTTCTGGGATAACAGGCGTCAGCCACCACATCCAACCTAACACCCTCTCTGCTATTCCCTCACCTTCCTTAACAGCCACCACATCCAACCTAACACCCTCTCTGCTATCCCCTCACCTTCCTTAAAACTCTCATTCTGACTTCAAAGCCCTAACAAAGATCAACTCTTTCTGAAACTTCTCTGTTTTCCACACTCAGAAAAGTTTATTCTCTCTTCTTTGCATATTTCACATTTTGTAGGTACTTATCCCATCCCACAAAATGCCGATTTACAATTTTGACTTCCCTGATGAGATTTTGAGTGAACTTTATGTTATTTAGCATGTTCTCCACCTCCAAAACCCATCATGGTGCCTTATGTCTAGGCAATCACTGGATAGTTTGTTCAATGAATAATTTTGCAATATGTTAGCTTTAAAAATGTGGGAGTGGGTTCAGTGACTCCTGATTGAGCCTTTAAGGAAGTGAAGTACTAAGGGAAGCTGGGAAAAGTCGTGGGAAATATGTGGTATATTATGCTAGGTGTTAACATGGCTAATTCTGTCACTGTGACTCACTTGCACCTGACTCTAGGAGCTGTGTTTCCCCATATGTAAAATGGGAAGAAGACTCCAGATTCTTCCTACTTCCCACAGTTGGTATGGAGATCAAATGGGATATCCTACGCAAAAGCACTTGTGAACCATAACTCATCACATAATCAGCAGCCATTGTCATTACTAACTGCAATGATGGCTGTATGACAATATATTGTAGAAGTTTTACAATAGACTTCTTTCTTTCCATGGGTGTATAGATGCCCCCCCCTTCCCCTCTCCACCCTCAAAACATCAAAAACTCACACATTCATATGCCTATTGTTTGCTAGTCTGAATTTTGTAGAATTGCTTATGGAGACCTTCTCCTATAATACTACTCGGCCTTGAGGCTTAGAAACAAATACTGAGAGAACTGAGTTTGCAAATATAAATCCATGGAAGCTGAGAAATGGTTCTTTGGTTGTAATTATTACAGTCAGTTCAGCAAACATTGACAGAGCAGCTTTTATGTGGCTGTAACTATATCTGGAGAAGTCAAGGTAATTACACAGAAAATGAGGCAGAGGGTCTGATCTAAGATTTCCCCTTGCATTGTAGGCCAAATTTCTTTTCTTTTCTTTTCTTTCTTCTTCTTCTTCTTTTTTTTTTTTTTTTTTTCCAGCCAAATTTCTAATACAAAGTTTTAACAGAAAGGTCTTGCCTAACTTGTTGTGGGAACGTGGTCACCATCAGGCTTCTCTGAATGCCATTTACCTGGACTGGAACTAGTAATGATATAAAGAAGGCAATTCAGGATGCATTTCATTACTTAGAGTAGACCCCTCCACGGAGACAACCTGTTGGAGGAGACAGCTTTTACATTAACACTATGTCCAGAATTCAGAGTACGCTTAGTCATCAGGCATTATTTTAAAGGGTTGGAGTCAAGGACTGAGCAATTCTGCTTGGCTTAAAAAAGTCTTCTCACTTTTCTGATGATGAAAGGGTACCTGGCATCTATTCCAAAAGAATTATTGGGTAGCAAGGCTATAAGTCCCCAAGTGTGTTCAGGCCCCTTAAAATGAGAGTTTGGTAGTGGTGTTTATTCAAATTAGGCTTTTATTTTATTTTAAGGGAAAAGTGTGTTTTCCAGTGGATCAGTCTAGTTGACAGAAGTGAGATAAGGCAGAAGGAAACAGGAGCTCAACTGATGGGGGCTCCTATACATCTCATGCCTCTTTAGGAGGAATTAGCATCTTAGATGAGAGGGCTTGGAGAATTTTAATGTTAAGTTGATTGGAAGCCAAATAACTTGATTTAGTGAGAGGCCCCAAAAGTTTCCAGGGAGCTCCGATTGCACTGATCCAGATGGTCTTTTTTGGTTGTGCTGTCCTCACCACATATCCAGCCAGCTCCAAGCTCCCTGCTTAACTCAGAGTGGGAGAGGTTGCCCCATCGCCACCTTCTGTGTTCTCACAAATGCTGCTCAGTGCTCAGTGAACGTTAAATGATCAAAATGGCAATAACAGCCTGAGCTTGGCACATTCCTTCAAAAGCCTTGGACGGGAAAGGGCTGATACCAATTTGGCTGCTGCAAGGAAAGAATTCATTTCTAATTTCTCCTCATTATAAATGATAATCATAATAGAGATAATATCAGTAACGATGATTATGGTGCCTGGAAAAATGTCAAGATTAAATACATGTTCTTATTTAACCCTTAACAAGACTTAGTCCTGTAGGTATGATGACCCTTATGTCCCAGATGGGAAATAGTTCAGAGTTTAAGTGATTTGTCCAAAGCCAAAAGTAATAGAACTAAGATTCAAACCCAGGTTTGTGTCATTCCAAAACATATGCTCTAAAACATTATTCTACTGTCCTATACCAGACCTTTTCTCGTATGGCTGCATGAATAATATGAAAATGATTTGGAGGGCAAGAGAAGATTTCAATCCTCTCACTAGACACTCAAGTAGCAAAATTTCTCAATAGTAGTAAAAGGAGAGCCCATTATTTGAGGCTGAAGTGAACAGATCAAAAATAAAGAAGAAAGGCCATACTTTGTTTTTTAAATTTTGTCTTCTAAACTCTCCACCCCAGGGAACAGTGAATTTTGTCTTATTTGAGAAAGCCAATTATACTACTAATAATGGAGATGATAATGGCCAGATAATTTTCCCAGCTGTTAAATAACACTCAGAATATTATTAAGGTTCATTAGCTATAGAATTATATAAATACAACTCCCATATGCTATGTCCTGGAAATATTAAGCATCCTGAGAAATGTTTTGACCTTAAACATGCCTCAATTTATTAAATAACTGGAAACTAAAATTTTGTGCACTTTATTAGCTGTTGTTGAAATAGAAACTGAAATAGCTTTATTGGAGAATGTCAATATCTTTCACTTTTTTTTTTTTTTTTAGATTATTGGATAAAGCAAGTAAAAGGGGAAATTGGACTCCATTTTTAGTCACTCTAAGAGACAGATATAATTCATTGATTTCAGTATATGAGTAAGGCTTTTAGCATTATTTATAATTGAACAGAGGTGCATGGGAAGAAAGAAAGAAGCATGCAGAAAGCCTTAGCGGAACACGGATCACAAAAAGTAGATCTGAGACTTTTACTTCCAACCACGCACAAGTAAAGGGTCTTACCCTCCTGCCAAACAAATAAAAAATAGATAAAATACCATATGAAGGGATAGTTCTCAAGGCATTGAGTGTCAGGCAATTATCCCTAAGAGAAAGGGATCTAAAGAGTGAGCCCAATAATTTCCCCAGTCTATTTTCCCTAGTGTATTGTGTTGAAAAAGTTTCCAGGCTTTTGTATAGGGAGGGGAGACCCAGGCAGAGTCTGGCAGTCTCTCTGACTGACTGACAGAGCTGGAAGAAATGGATCTGGAGTCTGAGGAAGGCAAGGTGGCCAGAGTTTATAGGACATGGTGCTAGAGATGAGGACTGCAGAGAGAGAGAGAGAGAGAGAAAGAGAGAGAGAGAGAGATAGATAGATAGATAGATATGCAGAGAAGGCTCCCTCTGAGTTCTCAGCTAAGTACTGATTAGTGCATGCAAATGAGTATACTAGTTAAGGCTGGAATGGACCAGCTGAAAGAATAGAAAGAAAAAATTCCCATCTCAGACAAGACTGTGATTAGTTCTTGTTCCCCCAAACCAGAATGGAAAACCTTATAATTTAGGAGGTTTGGTTACGGCTTTACTCAACAGCAGAGAAAGTTAACTCTAAATGGTTCTTTGCCAAGCAAAGCTTGAAAACAAGACCCAAAAAGGATAAAACTCTTTAAAATAACTGAACCAGTTCGTAGGACAAAGCTCAGGAAAATGTATAGAAATGTATAACATATCCAGTGCACACTAGGTAAAATTCACAATGTCTAAGATCAAGAAAAGGTTAAAAAGAATGAAAAGAAGCATAAAGGTAAAAACTATAATGAGTACAAAATTCAATAACTGAAATGACCACATAAAAGTAAAACAGGTCATAGAATCAGTAAAGGGCATCAAGACACTTATTAGGTGTATATTCCATACGTTTGAAGAGTTAGATTGAGCATGTTAAGCAGAAGCAAGAAAGATATTTAAAAATACCTAAAGTAGACTTATAGAGATAAAAACTTTGTTTGAGATGAAAAATGTGCTGAATGACAATATGGGAATATCAGTTGAATAGACACTGCAGGTAAAAAAGAAAAGAGTAGTGATTTTAAAGACATAGCAATAGAAACCACCCAAAATGAAACCGAGAGAAAAAAGATGGGGGTTGGGGGAAGGAATGGAACATTGTTAGAATGTAGGGCAACTTCAAGTAGTCAAATGTTTGCATAGTTGTAATTCCTCTTAGGAGAGAACTCACGTGAGAGACATGAAAAGTATCTAGGAAATTATCAGCCAAAATGAACCCACAGGTCCAAGGCACTCAACAAATGCGAATTACAAAATATAAAAAACTACACAAGGGCTTATCATAATCAAATTGTTTAAGCCAGTGATAAAGAGAAAAAAATTTTAAATAGCAAGTGAAAAAAGACATATTACCCACAGGGGAATAAGACAAGGATAATGCTCTATTTCTCATTTGAAATAATGCAAGCATAGAATCTTTAATCTAATTATTTATGTAGAATAATAATTCTACTTCTGAAATAACAGAAATATGTGGTTATTCATTTCAGTATTATTGGTTAAAAGCAATTAAAAAATTCCCAATGCCTATCAATATGAAATAGATAAAGAAACCATATACACTCTGGAAAAATATCCAGCTCTACAAAAGGGAAGAGGAACAAACCAAATCCAGCAATATATATAGTCTAAGAAGGCTCATAAACCACAATCAAGTGGGATGTATGCCAGGAATGAAAGATTAGCTTATCATCCAAAAGTTAATCTAGATAATTCAGCATATGAACAGAATAAAGCCCAGAACCCACACAATCATCTCAGTAAATGCTAATAAAGGATTTGACAAAATTATATACTCTTTCACGATTAAAAATAAAGTTCAACAAACTAGAAATAGAAAGTAAATAAATCCCTCAACCTGATAAAGGACACCTATGGAAACTCCACAGCTAACATTGTAGTTAATGATGAAAGATTGAATGCTTCCTTCTTAGGATCAGGAACAAGATAAGAATGTCTGCTTTTACCACTCACTTTAATTCGACAGTTTACTATTGTATTTATAATTTACAATTACACTCTAGCTCAGACAATTAGACAAGAGAAAAAAATTAAAGGCATAGAGATTGGAAAGGGAGAATGAAAACAATCTCTATTTCTATATGGCAAGATCTGACAAAGATCCTAAGAACTCAGCTAACAACTACTACTGGTAGAACTAATAAACTAATTCATTTCGCTTATGGTGTATAAGATAAATATGCAAAACGAAATTGTAATCTTATACACTAACAATTAAAAATTTAAAAATGAAATTAAGAAACAATTTCATTTATGATAACATCAAAAAGAATAAAATACTTAGTACTATACAAAACAAGGGTAAGACTTACACATGGAATACTATAAAAACACTTGACAGAAATTAAAGAGCTAAATAAATGGAAGACAAACTATACACAAATCAGAAGACTTGATTTTGTCAAGATGGCATTTTCTGCAAACTGATTTATAGATTCAAAGTAATCGGTAGCAAAATTCCACCTGGCTTTTTGCAGAAATTGATAAACCAATCCTAAATACATATGGAATTGCAAATGACCCAGAATAACAAAAGCAATCTTAAAAAAGAATGAAGTAGGAGGTCTCTCACTTTATAATTCCAAAATGTACAAGAAAATGGTAATTAAGATAGTGTAGAAGTAGCACTAAGCATAGGCATATATAACTCGATGGGATAGACTTGAGAATCTAAAAATAAAACTTTACATTTTGGTTAATTGATTTTCATCAAAGGTGCCAAGAAATTTAAGAGGACAAAACAAGTCTATAAAAAAAAAATGATGTTGGGATAACTGGATATCTATGTGTAAAAAGAGAGAAGTTAAACTCCTTTCTCCACCACACACACAAATTCACTCAAAATAGATGAAAGATCTAAATTCACTCAATTATATGAAAGACATATAATTAAAAATAAAAAATTATAGTTTTATAAAATCCAGGAGAAAATATAGGAGTAAATCTTAAAGAAGTTAAGTAGGGAATGGTTTGTTAGATACAGTACCCAAAACACAAAGAAACAAACAAAAAAAAGACAAATTTGCTTTTAGCAAACTTAAAAACTTGTATATTGTAAATGATGTCATCCAGAGAATAGACAAACTCACAAGAATGGGAGAAAATATTCACAAATTATGTATTTTATAAGAGACTTATAAAATCTAGAATATGTAAAATATATTATCACAAGTCAATAATAAGAAAAATAACACAATTTAAAAATGGACAAAGGATATGAATAGACATTACTCCCAAGATATACAAACAGCCAATAAACACAGTAAGAGGTGCTCAACATGATTAATAATTAGGAAAATGAAAATTTAAATCATGAGGTACCACTCCATATACTCGGATGTCTGTAATAAGAAAGACAGACAATACAGGTATGGCTGAGGATGCAGAGATATTGGAAACCTCATGCATTGCTATTGAAATGTAAAATGATGCAGCCACTTTGGACAATAATTTGGCAATTTCCCAAAATAGAATTTTTCAAATCACTAAGCAATTCCATTTCTATGTGTATACTCAAGAGAAATAAAGATACTTTTATATAAAAACTTGAACACCAATGTTCATAGCAACATTACTCAGACAAAATTGGAAACAACCCAAATACCTATGAGCTGATAAATGGATGCATAGTGCTACATCCATACATGGAATGTAATTCATCAGTAAAAACAATGAAACATTTATCCATGCTACGACACAAAGGAACCCTGAAAACATTCTACTAAGAGAAAGAAGCTAGTCACAAAAGACTACATATGGCATGATTCCATTAAATTAAATGTCAAGAATAGGCAAATTGGTAGAGGTGAAAAGTGTGTGAATATTTTGGGGGGCTAAGAAGTGGGAGTTTAGAAGAGTGAGTGGGGACTGACTGCCAATGGGTACTAGGTTTTTATGGGTGGTAATGAAAATATTCTAAATTTAATTGTGGTAATGGCATATAATTCTGTGGACTTTATTGAAAACACTGAATTGTACCATTGAAATGAATGAATTATATGATATATGAATTATATTTCAATAAAGCCATTTAAAAACAAAAAGTTCTTCAGATGTTCTAACCACATGCTCAATAATCACACATGGCCAATGGCTACAAAAGTGAAGAAGCTCCCTAAATACTTACATGTTACATGAAAATCAACAATAGCTGCAGGGTGTATGGGATATTGACTTTCGTGTAAGAGTGAAGAAAATAAACATATAGATTTGTATTTGTTTGCATATCTGGAAGAACATAAGAGAAACTAATAACAGAGGTTACCTGTTTGGGGGAGATTTGGTGGGTACTGATTAAAAGAAGGAAGAAGAATTGAAACACTCCTTTCATATACACAGTTATAAGTACATAGGCGTATACATGTCTCCACATATGTATACATTGTATTTGTTTTCTAGTGGAATGAATAGAAAGCTGTGTTTGTATATTTATTGTGAATATATTACTCATTTTAAACAATAAATTTTGGAAAACCAATCATTTTTGCCAGCTTAAAATACTTGGTTAAAATGCTCTGATGTGTGTACTTCAGAGTTCTACATCTACGGTCTTCAAATTTTCCATGCACACAAATACACAACTAAATTTTAACTTTTTCTATCATAATCCCCTTGTTTTTCATACTCTGGGATTAGATGGGGCTGAGTTTTACACAGCAGGTTGTTCAGGGGAAGCTAAATCTCAGTGTCTAACCTTTGTTAGAGGTCAGCTGCAGTTGCTAAATAATTCAAAACCACCCAAGAACCCATGATCTGGATTTGACCTTGTGCATCTCACTTTCAGACTATTGACTGCGAATTGGGAGCAGAACACAGCCTTGAGTAGGTGAGCAGAGAAAACCTTCATTGAGCAAGGAAGACTTTATTAATCCAAGGCTTGCCGTATGGCAGGAAATGTGGGGAAGGTATATGACAGCTTAATGGAAGTTGCTGAAATATGGACTGCCTCCCATTTCTGAAGAGCCTTTTAAGTGCAAACTCTCTAACAGGTGCAGACAGTACTTCTGCTAGAGATGTTCACATTTGTCAAAAGCCAGCTGTACGCAGCCAAGGCTGATAGATGCCCAGTCATTTCTTCTTGAAATGCTATTTGACTCTTGTTCACTGACACCCTGCTGAAGAAATATGTATGGAATGTTCTTACCAATCCTGTGAAACACAGAGCTGCTCATTAGAGGCAGTGTCAAGGAAAGTTCACCTGAGTTCTGGGGCCAGACAGCCTGGGTATGAGTGCCCAGGTCAGCTTTGCTTCGTTGCCTGAATATCAGTTACTGACGTTTTCTAAGACTGAGTTTCCCCATCGGTACAATAGGGATGATCAGTTTGTCCCCCGGTAGGGCCTCCATGGTGTATTGCCATAGCATCCTCCTTTATAGTACTAATCACATTTATAGTCAAATACATATTTCTGTGTTTTTTAGTTATTTCAAAATATTAAGGGGGTACAAAGTTTTGTTACGTGGATACCTTGGTATAAAGCTTAAGTCAGGGCTCTTGCTGTGCACATCACCAGAATAGTGTTCATGGCACTTAACAGGTCATTTTTTATCCCACACCTCCCCTCCCACTCTCTTCCCTTCTTGGTTTCCAGAGTTCTTTACATGTTCTTGTGCCTGTGTGTGTGCACGGTTTAGCTCTGACTTCTTAGTGAGAACATACAGTGTTTGGGTTTCCATTCCTGAGATACTTCAAGTAATGGTCTCCAGTTGTGTCCAAATTGCTGCAAATGACATTATTTTGTTGCTTTATATGGTTGAGTAGTGCCCCATGGTATGTATGTGTGTGTGTGTGTGTGTGTGTGTGTGTATACACATATACACATCACGTTTTCTTTATCCACTTGTATTGATGAGGACTTAGGTTGGTTCCATGTCTTACAATCGGAAATTGTAAAGTATTGGGATTACTGGATTGAATGGTAGGTTTACATTTATTTCTTTGAGGAATCTTCATCCTGTTTTCCATAGAAGTTGTACTAATTTGCAGTCCCACCAACAGTACATAATATATGTATGGAACGTTCATTTTTTTTTTCCTCCCTGAATCCATGGCAGCATCTATTATCTTTTGGCTTTTTAATAATGGCCATTCTGATAGGGCTACAGTGATATCTCATTGTAGTTTTAATTTACATTTTCCTGATGATTAGTGATGTTGAGCATTTTTCATATGCTTGTAGGCCATTCTTTATTTTCCTTTGAAAAACTTATGTTCATGTCTTTTGCCCACTTTTTGATGGGGTTGTTTGTTTTTTTCTTGCAGCGTTGTTTGAGTTCTTTGCAGATTCTGGATATTCGTCCTTTGTCATATGTATAATTTGTGAATATTTTCTCCCATTCTATGAGTCATCTAGTCACTCTGTTGATGGTTTCCCTTGCTGTGTATAAGCTTTTAAATGTAATTTAGTGCCATTTATTTTTGTTGCTGCTGTATTTGCTTTTGGAGTCTTAGTCATAATAAATTATTTGCTTAGGTCAATGTCTAGAAGAGTTTTTCAAATGTATTCTTCTAGAATTTTTATTATTGCGCCTGTCACATTTAAGTCTTTTATTCATATTAATTAATTTTTATGTACAGTGAGAGTTAGGGGTCCTGTTTATTCTGCATGTGGCTAATTTTCCCAGCAATTTATTCAACAGGACTTCCTTTCCCCAGTTCATGCTGTTGTCTGCTTTGTCAAAGATCAGTTGGTCATAGCTCTGTGGTTTTATTTCCATTGGTTTACATTTCTTCTTTTAGACCAGTACCATGCCTTTTGGTTTACATTTAGTCTTATAGTATAATTTTCATGCATTTTTAAAATGTTCCTCTCTCCCTGTATTGACTGTGTTTTTAGTGACGACATTTAACAGATGTTTGCAAAATATTGTCTAAATAAATAAATGAATGAATGCAAACCTACCTTGCTGTGGTTGGTAACTTATGTTACACAACAATACCTATAGTTCTCAGCCTTATCAAGTTGGGCCTGATTTACAAGTCTTTGGGAAATGCTGATGGACAATACTTCTAGTATGCTTTGTAACAGATACCAGTAGCTGCTTATCTGCCCATATTCTCTCTAGATTCTATAGTCATCGATGACAAAAGTCAGTGGTTGAAACATATTGAATCTAACGTAAAGTCTCTAAAAATTATGTAGTTATAAATAAAGAAGAATCACTGATCACTAAATTATCTCCCTGGAAAAAAAGAATAAAGAAAGAAGATTGGTTGTTTCATATTTAATACAGCCATCTGGCCTGGTGAGTAATCACTATTCACTGTAACAAGTGCACAAATAATACATATGAATTCACCTAGAAGTTCACACTTTAGGGGTATCGTTAATTATGATTATCTGAGCGCTGATAATGCCCAAGGTTATGCAGGCAGCACCTCATCTGTCTGTGTTACAATCCAGATAAGAAGCTCTACCTGCTACTGGATGTCACCTGTCACTTTACTGCGCTCCTTTGCCCCAGTGGCTGTCAGTGCTTTCTGCTTAGAATCGGCCTATCTCATTTCCACCTATGCCAGTGTATCTTTCTGCTGCAGAAAAGTTGCATTACACTGTTCCAAGCTGGGTATGTGGCTCCCTGTACCAGTGTTTGGGCAGGCCTATTGGTTCCCTCTGAGCCATGGGAGGAGCATCTGTAGGTAAAACCACTAATAATCTTGGGGCAGTGGTTTCTGCATAGCTCTTGTGCCGCATGTGAGTTAGCATGATTTTAGTTTCCCTGGAAACAAAACAGAGAGCAAGTTGAGAATGTGAACTTTGGAGTAAGAGGAACCTGCGTTCAACCTTTCCTCAGCCATGTCTTAACTGTATGGTTTTGATAAATTTGAGCCAGTTTCTTCAGCTTTTAAAAGAGTGACTTACACGTTGTCAAAAGTACTCAGTGAGAAGAGATACGTAAAGGGATCAACATCGTAACTATCACAAGTACTACTGCTGTCGCTGCTATTATTGTCACTGTCTTTATCACTGTCACTGTCATTATTTCAGGTTAAGTCTAAGCTGATTGAATTTCACCAATCTACATGACCTAAGGCAGGTGTCCAGAGACCATTTTAATTGTCCTGCAATTAAAAGTACCTTAAAATAGGAAAATAGACAATTCTGTACTCTTTGGGGAAGCCTTCAGGCAGTTCTTCAGAATCATCATGCTAATGGAACTGGTGAGGTTCAAATGATGTTGAAGGGAAAAAGGGCAGATGAAAAGTGAGGACAGATGAAAGACTTGTAAATTGAAAGTTATACTTGAGAATCACAGGGAAGCCCTTGCTATCTATTTTGCAAATTAGTTTGCTTTTTAAATTTCTAAAACTCTCAGCTTCACTAGCTGGCAAGTTAGCAGGAAGCAAGAGTTTGATAGGTTTCTTGTGCCTACTGAATATTCATAATAATTCACTTCAGAAAGGATATAAAACATGTGTAAATATGTCCTTATGTACAAACATACGGGCTCCTGTTTGGGGTTTGATTTTTCAAAGTTACTGCTTATCGGCACTGGACAACTTTGCCCCTGGCTACTGAAGATGGCGAGGGGCATAGACAGCAGCACAGTGAGCTCCTGTGTAGGTGTCATTATCCCCGACCCTGGGCCTATCATGATACCGGAATATCTTCTTCTGTAGGTCCTTGGTATCGGGGATTCAAAGAATGAACCCAGGGACCACAGATCAGTGGTAAGATAGGATTGTATTAGACAAAAAGGAATACAGAAGCAGTAAAAAAGGCACCATAACCTTTGGCAAAGAGGAAGACTCAAGTTGGAAATCTCTCACATGTCTTTGTCTAGGGGTATGTGTTGTCTGGAGAATTACATTTTGGCTAGGATTTGGTAGGTGGAAAAATATCCTTTCAAAGTTGAATGCAGTCCTTCCACTGGGGCAAGGTTATTAGGTCTTTGCAGTTTTTGTCTAAGGGAAGGGATTAGGCTGTGTGTTCCCTATCAAGCTGGAACCACCCAAAAAACAATCTCAGGGCTGCTTTGTTCCTGACCTTGTTAGAGCCCAGAGGTTGTGTCCTGGAAAAGGCAGCCTGTTTGTATCTAGAAATCGGCATCTGATTTCTGAGCTCACTTGGGACTAGAGAATGGGGGAATCCCTGTCCTTACCTGAGTGGTGGAATCCTGTATCATTCACAGGGAAGACCTTCCCTCTGGTGCTGAGTAAGTTCAAGGAGCACTTTAGGTTCAACGGCAGGTGAGTTATAAATTCCACTATTTCCAGTGGAATTTAAAGGTAGAGCAGCACACGCTCATTTTGGGTGGCTTGTTTGAAGTTTCAATCCACTCAAATGGGCATGGGTGTGATGGTAAAGCGATTGTCCCAGGTCTTGAATTCCAGCTGTTAGACTCAGGTTAGAGTCACAACTGCCTTACCTGCCTGTAGAGCTTCCCCAAGTCACCTTCTCTGGACTTGGGGCTCATGATGATTTTACAGATCCCTTATATCTTACCAGAATTTTGGTCTGAAATTTATAATTAGCAGTATCTACCACTGTCTTGGTTAAGTTACAAGGATGATTTTATGATACTCATAAATATATATGTGCATGATTATTTCCACACCAATACGCAAACCTATATCAGTACATGGGCAGACATAACATATTTATTCAGGCACAAAACATGAGTACATCCAAATCTCAGTGTGCATGCATGCTGGCCAATGTAAATAACTTTATATAATTTTTATCAACTTACATTATAAATTATATAAATCACAAACAATATTTCTATAGCTAGATAAGAGATGGTAGGGAAGCTTCCAACAGATACCCTCCTATGCTACAGCATCTAAACATTCAAGTTATATATATCTATGTATATGTGAGAATATATATACACACACATACACTTGTATATATGTGAATATATATATAACTTGTATATATACTTATATATACACACACATATATTCAACTTGATATATATTCAAGTTATATACATAAGACTGTTATATAGAATATAATACATAGAATAACATACATATAATATTATATTCTATATAACAGCTTGATGATAATCCTGATGCAAATGCTTGAGGCCTTACATCATAACCATGAATGTTCAGATTTCTGTTTAACCCTAATTCTCAGACATCCCATTTGGGCGCCATCTGTTCCAGGGAGCAAAGGAGAGATGCAGATTTTCTGCTTCTCACTGTCAGGAGATGATATGTCCCGAAACTTCAGCTGTGTTCTCTGTCCATTCCTTCCTTCAGGCTTACTGGCCAATTCCAGGCCTCTGAGCTATTTGCAACTAGTATGATGAAGCTTTCTCAACTTCAGCCTTCTGTGGATTGATACGTAGAAGTTTCCAGCACATTGAATATGACTTCTGCTGTCTTTGCTCTTTTGACATCAAGCAAAGACAACATGTTTCAGTCCAGATGGTGTCAGTTTAATCATTGGCACCTAATGTAGCGTGAGAAACTAGTGTTGACCCAGTGTACACCATGGGTAATTTTCTCTGATTTTGCTTTAGAAAGGAGAATAGGTAAGTGTTAGGAGGAAAAAAAAAATATTTGTATAATAGTAGCATGAAATCTGATCTAAGGTTTTTTTCCTAAATTGACATAAAATATTGCCACCATTTTAATAGTAATATTAGTCATGCATTAAAAACCTAAAACGTACTACTGGATGTAATTGGCTGTTTTCTATGTGTTTATAATCCTTAAATTCCAGACTCTTGGCCATGTTCTAAAAGGCCCTGCATAGTCTGACTTTCATTGCCCTCTACAAATATATCAGTTAGGAATTGTGGTTATGTGTAAAGTAAAAGAAAACTCAACAAAATAGGTCAGAAAAGGAAGGGATCAGCTATTCTCATATAATAATTTTCCAAAGGTGAGAATTTCAAGCATCTGATCAAGCAAGTCATCCAAGAGTCCAGTTCCTTCTGTCTTTCTTCAATGATATTTTTACTGTGGAGTTGTTTTTTTTTTTCCTCATAGTTACAGAATGGCTGCTGCATCTCCAGGTACTGTGCCAGTATTCCAGGCAGGAAGAAGAAAAAGTATAAAGGGAAAAGGCAAGGGTTTATTATTTGAGACTTTGGAAGTGTTTTAAATTTAATAAGAAAGGCTTGCCATAGAAATTATGCCCCATCTCATTGGCCAGAACTATATCCCATGGCAAAAGCCTCATCAAGGTAATCTGCTACTGCTGCAAACAAAATCAGACTATTGTTAGGCACGAAGAAGGGCAGATTGGAGCAACCGGCGTCTGCCTTAATAAATGCGTCCCATACCACTTTCTGCTTTGCTCTCCATGTCCCAGCCATGCTGGGTTTGTTCAATGTAGCAAGCTCTTGTCTTCTCAGAGCATCTTTGAATTTATTGCATTTTCTGCTTAAAATATGCTAAACAGAGCTATGCTTACACTATGTAAAGTGGTAACCTTACCAACTCTAACCAGTTATTTCACAACCCTATTCACTCTCTGTAGTTTTATCATTTGTTTTCTTTACTCGTGTGATATCTGATTGTGTGAACTCTCCACAAAGACCTTTTCAAATTTTTCCATTGTTCATCCCTGCATCCCTGGCACCCAAAATGCCAGGTGCATAGCAGGCAATAAGTCATAGAAGTTATCTAAATGAATATTTTATTTTGTTTAATATTACCAGAAGCCCAAGGAGGCTCCTTTGACATTTCTCAGAAGTCTATTTCAGAGTACGAGGGTCATGCTCGGCATCAAGCGAATTGATTTGTTTGTCACTTACACAGTTGCCGGGGTTACTGACATTAGCACTCCTCTAAAAAGCCTGCTTTTTTTTTTTTTTTTTTCATTTGATTCTCCCAAGAAAAAGCCATTTGTATGTATGCTCCCCTTTGAGTGATTCATCCTCAATGATAAGATATTAACTTCATTCTGCTGACCAGAAAAGTGGGAAACACCAGTCCTTAATATATTAATTAACAAAGCCTTTATCTCTCCAAGATAAGGGAGTTACTCTCCTCTGAGAGAAGACCTCTTCTGTATTCACATTATTTCCATACATTCTTTATTCTGTATTCATAGTTATTTCCAAACATTCTTTCTAAACTAGTCAAAATTCACTTTGCATATAATTCTTATTGAATAAAACCCTCCTGCAACAATTTTCTTGTAAATATTGACCAAAGGCTCTTCTGGTACCTACAAATGATTCAGATGTTACAAATGGATCAACTCTGGTGAATGGACATACAGCATAGTGAATATTTATTAGTATTGCACTGATACTTGAAATGTGCTAATTTGTTTTTACAACACACACACACACTTCGTTAACCATGTGAAGTGATTTATATTTAATTAGCTTGATCGTGGTAATCATTTCACAATGTCTACGTGCATCAAAACCTCACATTGTACCCTTTAAATATACACAATTTTCTGCTTGCCAAGTAAACCTTAATAAACCAGAAAAAGAATAAGAAATGAATGAGTTCTCATTAGTTGTCTCTGAGTCCTCTTGGTTGTTCAAAATTTCTCTGTCTTGCACATTTGGTAGTTTGCTCCATCTCATTTTGAGAGCTCTGAATGTGTTCTCGCTCCCACTCTGGAAACTTCACTGCACATCTGGAAGGTTTATTTTTGTTGTTGTTATTGTTGTTTTTTGTTGATCTTTCTGTCAGCCATGCCTCTCTCTGCTGCTGTCTGAATCACCACCACAATACATGTTTTTAAAGCCCTCAAATTCCTTTTGAGTATTCAGAGTTTTGTATTTATTTTAGAATAAACAGTAACGATCATGCTTTATTTTCTTCAGTTTGTTCCCCCACAATTTATTGAATTTTAATATATTTTTTCCCATTGGTTTGAAATGCCATATTTATCATGTGTTAAAGTTCTATTTTCATTTGATTCTAGTTTTTCATTCTCTTTAGTTCCATTGAAATCAATAGTCCAGTGCAGTACAAAATATTTTATATACTGTGGCTTTATGACCCCTTTCACTGTCTGGAAGAGCTAATTCTCCTTGCTCTCTTATAGAACTTTCCCAACACATTGTACATTCATTCAATAACTATTAACTGGGAATTTCACCATATGCTGTATATCATTCTAGGCACTGGAAATACACTAGTGAACAAAAAAGAAACAAGTCCTGCCTTTGTAGAGCCCAAGTTTTGGGAAGGGATATAGTGAAAATGCATCATAAATAATATGACACTTCAGAAGGTAATTCGTGATTTGGAAAGACTAGAGAAAGGTAAGGGGAAATGGGGTGCCAGGGCCTCATAGGGGTGATTTTTAGGTAAGACATCACTGGAACAAAGTGCTAAGTTGTTGATGTGGGTATGTACCTTGTTTCTTAGAAAAGTAACAAGACACCAGTGGGATTGGAGTGAACACAGTGAGAGGGAAGAGAGTTTGGGAGTGGGCTCAGAGGCCAGCTGGCACTGGGCTGAAGGCCATCACAGTAATGCTGGCTTTATCCTACTTAACTGAGAAGCTATGAGCAGATTTTGTCCAGTAGAGGGACATGATCTGACTTGGGTTTTAAAATGCCTAACCTGGCTGCTCTTTCAGGCACAGACTTCAGGATAGAAGCATATACAAGAACCCAGCTGGTGCACCGGGGCTGTTAATTCAACTAGAGAGATGATGGTAGCTTGGACCAGAGGGAGGGTAGCAGAGGTTAGGAGAGGTGAGCAAAATCTGATTGCACTAATGTACACAGCTATGATTTAAAAATAATAAAAAAAATCCGAATATAGTTTGAAGGTAAAATTGGACATTATTACCCTATATACTCGAGTATAAGCCGAGTTTTTTTCCGGCACAAAATTTGTGCTGAAAAACTCGAACTCAGCTTATACTCGGGTCATACAGGTTATTTGATTCGGTGCGCGCGCACCTAATCAAATGCACGTAGTCTCCAGTCGTCTTCTGCCATCTGCTTGAGGGGGCGGGGCTTCAGCTCAGTCCACAAGTCGCCGCTGAGCTGAAGAGGTAGGCGGCTGAACTGAACTGTATTCCACTGAACTATTTAACCCACAATATTTAATAGCACATTTAATTAAGTGAAAACCCCACTTAAGGCAGTAAAGTCTTGTGATTGATTCCTCAATTATTGTAATTGTTTTGGGTATATATTTTTATTTTTGAAATTTACCAGTGGCTGCTGCATTTTCCACCTCCACTTATACTCAAGTCACTAAGTTTTCTCAGTTTTTAGGGTAAAATTAAGGGGGTTGGCTTATACTCAGGTCGGCTTATACTCGAGTATATAGGTACCTGACTGATTAATGTAGAGTATTAGAAAAAGAAAGAAATCCTTTAAAACTCTAAGGATTATTTTTGTCTAAGTCAACCGAAATTTGGAGTTGCTATTAACTGAGATAGGAAAGACTGCAGGTAGAGTAGCTTGGGTAAAATCAGGGTTTGACGTGGAAATGTTCTAATATGTCTTTGAACCATCTGAATGGAGATATTATAGTAAGGAGTGAATTGGATACAGATCTTTAGATTCTGGAGAGGTATTTGGACTGGATCTATACATGTAGATTTCAGCACATTTAAAACATGAGACAGGCTTTTAATGACTTTTTCTTGAATAAATGCAAATAAAAATTGAGTTTTTATTGAAGTTAGATAAAATTTATAGATTAAATTAGGGAATTGGGGAGTATTGATGTCATTCTGAGTCTTTCTATTCAGAAACAATGTACATACTCCATTTATCCAATGACAAAGTCTTCTAAATCCTTCAATCTGATTGTTACATCTTCATTATAGATATTACACAGTTCTTTTTTGTATTGTTTGAAGGTTGTAAATTTGTGTGTATTTATTTATTGTCAAGGGGGTGATGGTATATACAGCTTTTATTTCTACTCTTCCACCGAGCAAACATGTGTGGTCCTTTGGTGTCAATTGGTGTCTCTGTAGCAATAGCCTGTTTATCTTTAGTTCCACTTTCTGGTTATTTAACCAGATGCTTCCAGATGGATTCCAATAGGAAAATCAAACTCAAAATGTACAAAATTTATGTCAATAACTCTCCCTCTATACCACCTTTTTATCTTTTCCCCGTTCTTATCTTAATTAATGAAAACCTCAGCCCCCACCAGGAAGCTACAGGATGCAATAGAAATAAAATAAAGGTTATACAGTTAAATTGCTTGGGTTCAAATTGTCTGCAATTTACCAGCTGTTACTGAACATTCCATGCATAACTTTTGCCTCTGTTCGATTGGAATAATAAAAATGCAACTGCCATAGACTTGTTCTGTGGTCTTAATGACGTAGCTTGTGTTAGTCTGAATACAGCAGTTAGTAAACAGAAAGGGCTTCATAAATGTTAATTTTTTCTACTCTGCCTTCTTCTTCACTCTATTTCGTAAAAAAATTAGCCTGATTTATTCATTTGTTTATTTTATCTTATGTATTTCAAAATATTAAGGGGGTAAGAACTTTTTGGTTGTCTGGATACACTCCATAATGCTGAAATCAGGGCTTGCAGTGTGCCTGCCACCAAGGCAGTGCTCACTGTCCCCAACAGGTATGTTGTTATCCTTCAGTACCCCTCCATCTACAGCCTCTTATTACATTACAATATCCTTTACATTTTTTTGTATTTTTGTGCCCATGTGCATCTACTTGTTAGTGAGACTATATTGTATTTGTTTTACTATTCCTAAGATAGCTCACTTAGGATAATGGTCTCCAGCTCCATTCAAGTTTCTAAAAATGCCATTTTTTTCATTCCTTTCCATGGCTAAGTAGTACCTCATGGTGTGTGCAAATATTCATAGGTCATTACAAAAGTTTGAAGATACATAAAAATCAAGATACGTAAAATCCATGTGGATGGAAATAAATGAAGCCCTCTCACCCCTTCTCCCCCCAGCAAGACTGATAAGCCGAACAAGTTGAAACTTGCACTGGTGAATCAGAAAGGATGCTGTCAGCTGTGTTTCTTGGAAGTGAAATAATGGACCAGAACACGATCTGCCTCTAAACTTTCATAGTGACCTATATATACACACACACATACATATACATACATATACCATATTTTTTTAAATACACTTATTTATTGATAGTCACTTAGGTTGATTTTATACTTTTAAAATTTGTTTTGTATGACAATAAACACCCAGGTACAAATACCTTTTGGATAAAGTGATTTCTTTTCTTTTGAGTACATTAACGAGATTACTCTATTGAATGGTAGGTCTACTTTTAGCGATTTGAGGAATCTCCACAGTTTTCCAAAGAGGTTGTACTAATTTGCAGTCCTACCAAAACTGTATAAGTGTACTGTTTGTTCTGCATCCATGTCAGAATTAGCTGTCTTTTGAATTTCTATTATATTACAATAGCAGCCATTCTGACAAGGGTAAGGTGGTATCTCATTGTGCAAATTAAAATTTGCATTTCCTCAAAGATTCATGGTATTACAGATTATTTCATATGTATGTTGGCCATATGTCTGCCTTCTATGAATATATTTTGTTCACATCCTTTACCCACTTTTTGATAGTGTGGTTTGTTTTTTCTCACTGATTTATTTGAGTTCTTCATAGATTTTAGAAATTAGTTCTTTGCCTAAGGCATAGTTTGTGAACATTTTCTCTCATTCTATTGGTTGCCTGTTTGCTCTGTTAATTCTTTCCTTTGCTGTGCTTATTCTCTTATATTTAAGTCCTCATTTATTTGTTTTTGTTGCTGCTATGTTTGTCTTTGGGGTCTTAGTCGTAAATTATTTGCCTATGCTTATCTCTAGAAGAGATTTTTCTATGTTTCCTATGTTTTCTTCTAGAATTTTTATGGGTTCATTCCATCTTGAATTAATTTTACACATGGCCAAAGACATGAGTCAAGCTGACAGTCAAATAAAGAACTTCATATCATTTACAATAGCTACAAAGAAAACAAAATATGTAGGAATATAGTTATATGAGGGAGGTGAAAGGTCTATACAAGCAGAACTACAAAACATTATTAATGAGCTTGGCCCAGGCTGAATTGTAGGATAAATGACACGTAATTTCTGATGCCTGGAACATTCCATTTCTAGCCCCCTATACACAGGCAATCCTCCTGAAGAGCCTTGTCCACCAATGCTTTCTAAATCACCCCCAACCATCACGACTTACTGCTTTATGTCATAAATATTTATTGAACACTTTTGATAGTCTAGTCTTTGAGATAAATGTGCTGAAATTATAACACAGGGAAGATGTAGACAAGTGGTGAAGAATCCGTAATGCAGGGGATCATCCCGCTGATAGAGGTTTGTGGGGTGCTCTCGGAACACACAGGGCCCAGCGTGCCTCTTGGAGGCTTAATAAAGAACCCCTGGAGGGAATTGACATTAAGCTGAAGCCAGGAGGTGCAGAAGTTAGCCAGGTGAAACGGGAGAGAAGGGCGTTCCAGGTGGATGAAGGGCCATGACCTGGCATGTTTTAGGGAAGGGAGAGTAGCTCCTGCTCAGGATTTATCACAACACCCTGGACGTCTCCTTCAGAAATGCTTGGCAGCTGCTGTTTTCACAAACATTTGCTTCTTAACTATCTGATATTGGCAAACCAGTATTGACAGGTGGCTTTGGAGCCTGTCACTTTTAAGATATGCTAAAGAATAAGTTCTTTCCAGAAGGTTGTGACAACATTACTAGTGTGAAATAATTCTGCAACGTACTTTTTATCAAACGGCTGAAATTTAAGTTCCAAATTTTATTCGAGGGACTAATCCTCCATGATTGAATAAAACTTGGAGGTAAGATTTTCCTTTGTAACTCATTTCTGGAGTCCATTTGGTCTCTCTATCTGCAGACATTGAACAAGTTAGTGAGCAGGACACCAACCGAAGCTGAACAGGTTGGGTTAGGAAGAGCTCCCGCAGAGACGACCATCCGATACTTGCCTCTGCTCAAACAAGTTTCATGACGAATGTTTTATTGCAGAAGTTCTTCCCAAGTGATGAGTTCTTCATTTCTTTTTTGCCATGTAAAACATTTGTTCATTTGTTCATTCATTCAATACACATCTATTAAATAGGATAATTTCGTATTTCATGGGTCTCAGAGAAATCGGCAAGTACAGAGACGATTAAGTAATTGATTACTAATGACTGTAATAAAAGTTATCATTAAAGCTCCAGAGGCTGTATGAGTGCTCAGACGAAGACATCTCTTATTTCTAATTAGAGAGATTATGAAGGGCTGCCTGGGGGAGGTGACATTTGTCTCAAACAAATAATATTGCTTTGTGTTTCTCTGAAA
Organism: Loris lydekkerianus; assembly: GCA_963574355.1. Lineage (NCBI taxonomy): Eukaryota > Metazoa > Chordata > Mammalia > Primates > Lorisidae > Loris > Loris lydekkerianus. Next base: position 36,755 of record CAUYPK010132665.1, read on the forward strand.
AATAAGAGAGGAATTGGACAAGAAGTAATTTAAGTATTGGTTAAGAAGATACGGCAGAAGGGAGGGAATGAATAGACATGGAGGAAAAATCATCCTAGGGTAGAAATTACCAAAGACATGGAGATGAAAAAGAAACAAAATAGTTAGTCTATTGCATACTAAGGACTGGGTGGGTGGTAAGATGGTAGCAGATGTGATCGGAAAAGCAGGCATGGCTGGATAGTAAAGCTGTTTCAGTTCTCAAAACCATCAAGAGGAGTTAAGTACCAGCATTATCTAAATGTCCACTCAGTCTTTCCACCTGGACATCTACTTGGCTTTCCAAACAGCCAGACAAGACTGAGCTCCAGTGCTGCCCCCACCGACCTGTTGCTTTGTCGGCTTTCTCCGACTCGGCAAATAGCATGTTCACAGGTCCAGCTGCTTACATCCAAGTCAGCCTCAACTTCTCTGTTTTCCTCATGTCCTGTGCCTCACCAACAACAGATCCTGTGATTCTTCATACTAAATAGGCCCAGAATTCAGCCTTTCTCACCACCCGCTGGCCTAAGCCACCACCATCTCTTATTTAGATAATGACTGTAGCCTGTTACGCTGTCTCCTTCCTTCTGTCCTGACTCACCTTTGTCGCCTCCTGTTCTCAGACTGGTAGTCGGAGTGATGCTTTTAGACTTAAGATCATATTGCTCTGCTCAAATCCTTGAAATAGCCTTGTGTTTCACTCAAAGCTATGCTGACACAGTACAAAGGCTGACAAGCCCTTAGGTTTGTGCTGCGTCAGCTCTTCAACTTCACCTCCTGTTACTCTCACTCTTCCACTGTCTCCCACCTCCCAAGCTCCTTGCTTTTCCTGGGCTTCTTGCATTCTCCAATATCTGGCTCTGTTACTCCCCAGCCATCCTCCCAGGTATCTCTATAACTCACTCCTTCACCTCCCTTCCAGCTCTGCCACGATGTCACAGTCCCCTATTTGCAATGGTAACTCTCACCTCCTCTCTGTTCTACTTCTCTGGTTCATTATTCTCAGTTGTACTTTATTTATTTTGAGACAGAGTCTCTGTCTATCATTTGGGCTAAAGTGCAGTGGTATCATCATAGCTCACTGCAACCTCAAGTTCTTGGTCTTAAGTGATTCTCCTGCTTCAGCCTCCAAGGTATCTGGAACTACATGCTCTCACCACCACTCTGAGCTAATTTTTCTATTTTTTTTTTTCTAGAGATGGGGTCTCGCTCTTGCTCAGTCTCATCTCAGATTCCTGACCCTCCTTTTTAGCCTCTCAGAGAGCTAGTGTTACATGCGTGAGCCACTGCACTACTGTCTAAATCCTTTCATTGAAATGTAAGTTTATTTAGGGTAGAGATTTTAAAATTTGTGTCTTTTGGGGGTGAGAGGCAGGGTCACTGATACAGTCCTTATAACCTAAAACAGATCCTGACACATCATAAACATTTCAAATATATTTGCTAAGTGAATAAATTGTACCCATTTTGTGAATGGGGGTCAGAGGCACAGAGAAGTTGAGACACTTGCGCAAGGTCACACAGCAACATATGTGCCAGGCTGGCTATATTTTACAGGTGGCGAGAAAGCTTTTATGCTGAGCCATATGTTTTCAGAAATATTAGAGCTGCAATCAAAGTGGAGGACTGATGAAGGTCAGCCGGGCCCTTCCAGCCTAAGAATGCTGACTCCCTTTGTTGTAGAAGGTAGTAGGAAGGTTGCTTCACAGAGCTGCCTCCCATTGGCTGTAGCTGGGCTGTCGTATCTGATGAGCAGATCAGGGGCTCTTCCTGGCATTTTCCTGTGCAGGGACTTTGTGCTTCTGCCTCCTCTTCCTCTGGGTCAAGAGTTACCTTTGAAGTCTTAAGTAGGGGTGGGCAGAGTGAGGAGACTTTGGGGTCTCTATTATGAGATGGGCCCCACAGGCGAAAGGAATGCTTTGAAGACTTGCTTCTGAAAAGGTCTCCTGATGGTTTCGTAGGGTGTGCCTTTTAGCAGCTCTGTAGAAATAAAAAACACCTTTATGGTCAAAATTACTCATTCTTTGACTGTTTCTTGATAAATATGTGTGAAATTTGAAATCTGATTTCAAAAAGGCAAAAGAGATCCTTATTCAATGGAATTCTATTAAAAACAACCATTTGGAGAGAAAAGGGATTTATCTATTGTCAATTCATCTTTATGTAAGGAGACAAGCTTTGATGTAACTGATAGCTTGGTTATATAATAGCCCAAGAATACAGAAACAACATGGGATGTATTATGCAGCACTTGGGACCTAAAGTTTGCTTCTCTTAGACTAGCATGAAACTTCAGCCTGAAAGCTTTTGTTTGAAAGAGACTTTCTTTGTAATAAATCAGGAGGACCTATAAAAGTTATCTTCAGTAGGCACCTCATATACACTTTAGGAAAAAAAAAAAAGTTAACTCATTAAGCTTAATGGCCCCCAAAGCATCCCAGGATGCTACAGAAGCTAAACCTTTAACAAAGAACTTCACTTCTAAAGAGGTGAGTATTGAACCTACAAAAGAGAAATTCTTTAAAGTGGAAATTAGAAAGCTGAGCTACTATTATGAAAGGACTAGAACAGAAACAAAGTCATTCTTTGTGAAGAGAAGTTAACAATTCTGGAGACCAATTCTATAAATTGTGTACACCAGGAATGTAACTGAATAATGGTCACTTAGTAAGGAATCTTAAAAGACCAGCACTTCAAAAGGGGACAGAAGGAAAATCTACCTAAATTGGAAATCCTTATTAGAACATAACTAAATATGTGCGTGTGTGTTAGAGAGAAAGAACTGCATAAACAAAATATTCATCCTGGAAATAGTATGAATTGACAGAAGTGGTGAAGCACACCATAAGATATACCTGATCCTAGAGTGTTCAGTTGGTAGTATGCAAATAAAACACTAGAGAATTGTGGTCATGAATTCAGATAGAAAATGTAAAGCTAAATACCAAAGTGAGATATGGTTGCACCTAAGGGGATATGATACTTTCTGAACTCCACCTTAAATGCAATAATAAGAATGTTGAGCTTAGTTCCTAGATTATAATGGGCTCAATTATTATTAGTGATCATAATTATCATCCTAGTATAGACCAAGTTTTGTATTAGCAGATTTACACTTGTATGCAGTATTTGATTTCATTTAATATATAAAGGGCTAAACAGACTGAATGAGAATGTTTTAAAGCAAAATTCACCACCAACAGGTTAAAATCTCAAGAAATCTATTATAGATATAAATCAGAAAGTTCTAACTCCATATTTGTTTACAGATAATGCCTTTCATCTGACCCATCTGAAACCACCCAACTGAACCAGGCATCCATTTATGTTGAATCACCTTTTTAATAGTTCACGTGTTTGTCTCCCTGATTTATAATGGCCACTCACTTCCAATTCTTTCCCCAGCTTTTCTCCTGGCATGGCAGTACAAGCTCCATGTTAGTCATTCAGAGATATACTGCTTGTCTCCTTCTTGTTCAAATTATTTCCAATGATGCTATAATTTAGCATGGGCAACTTGGGTGAGTACTGTGGTTAAAATTATTGCTTGCCTAAGGTTTCATTTTGGAATCCAGATAAGTCATTTTGAACGTTAGCCGTGTCTAGTACATTTCAATTTATTATTTTTTCTAAGTAAACTAATCTAAATTAAAATCGCACAGAATCAATACCTCATTTTTATCATAGAGCATTCCGATTTTACCTCCCATTCATCTATCGCTCACTATGGCTTGGAAACTTCTAACAAAGAGGAGCTATTTTATCTCATATTATGGAAATGACACATTTGTAGCCTAGTGTCTCATCTACAGGAGCCCAAGTTCTACCAAGTTCTACCAGAAATGCTGCATCACCCCAAACCCCTCATTTTATTTATTCTGGGGGGACATTCCCATAACACCTTACCATGAAGATTATCTAATGCTTATTATGTGTTCACAGTGTGCCCAATTGCAATCTGAAAACTGCCACTAAAACCCGTTCTAGAATTTGTTCGGCTTTGGTTTCTTATTACAGTAATAATCACCAGCCTAGACAAATGGGTAGATATGCTCAGATTTTCCAAATTCTTTTGAATGCCCTTTCCCCAATGTATTCATTTTGAGTATTTTCTTTTGATTTGTAAAGGTCCCGTGTTGACTCAGAGATATTGCAAAGATTGTTAATGTACATGCCATTCCTCTAATGTATTTTCATTTTTAGTGACCTGGAAAAGAACAGAAGGAAAAACTGATGCAAGGGGAATTTATTCTCATGACAAAATATTAAAAAAAAAAAAAAAAAAAAGCATTCAAGGGATTTATTCAGTCAGGTCTCGCCTTTTCCATTATTCTTTTATGTCCCCCTTGTATTGCACAGTCTATGGCCAATCCATAAAAGAATAATAAAAAATGCCCCATTTTATGCAACCACACATCAGCATGTCTGCACAAAATAGGTGACGCATATATTTTATGTCCAGAATTCCAAACGGCCACTCATATTTCTTTTGTCTCTCGGCTTTCAAGGTTGGGTTCATAGTTATTCAAGAGCAAAATATCTTCAAGGTATTTACTTCATGAGGGCAGGGACTCTGTCTGCCTTATTTGCTGATGGATTCTAGAACCTAGGATGGGTTCTAGCAGATAACAAGAGCTCAACAGACTTTTAGAAATAGGCTTTCTTCTCTATTTACTATTAGGTAATACTTGAGAAAAGTACCCCTGACATTTCTAAACTTCTGGAAAAGTAGTTGAGAATTACCCTGTAGGTTCTTTGCCAACATGGGCATACATCATCTGGGGCTTTGTCCTGCAAATCTCTAGCAGATAAGACATGTCTGGTTCATAAATCTGAAAGGATGAAAAAGTAGTCACTGACCTCAGGTTGCTGAGAGTCTGGCCGAAGACAAAGCATAAGATATTTATTTTTTAAAAGATAAATGAGAGCACAAGTCCAAATACTGCAAATTCCTGATGAAACAAAGAGAAGAAAGCTATGAAGGGAAGAGGAAGCTTCCGGAATGTTTTGAACAGGGTCTGAGTCATGAAGAGCAGGGGATACCTATTTTAAATGCTTATTTAATTATAACCTAAGTATTAATATAAACTTATTCTCACACTGGTTAAAAAATATTAGAAATGAGGAAAGGTAAGAAGGAATGGGAGTTATTTTGGGGAGAAGAAGTGGTGTCAGCTAGTGATGTTTGGGTACAAGAGTGAGTACAACAGTGATGTTTGGATGCAACACCACAGACTGAAGGGGTTTGTTCTGGAAAGTATTCAGTCATAATGTTAGTAACACAGCAGGGTTGATGCAAATATCCGAGTCATAGTGAAAATTGGATGGGCTTCTAGATTTTCCAAAATACATGAATGATGATCATGTTTACACGCAAGAATATATCTGATTCTTGACAGTAGATGAGGCATTTGGCCAAATTGTTGACTGCAAAAAATTATATTTACCATTGTAGATAGGAGCTGAAAACCAAGTGCGGACAAGTCTCACTAGTGCCCCAGGAAACAGATGGACTTGAGGAGCTGTTCTCTGTGGTCAATGTACTTCTCTTTTTGTAACCAGCAACCACCTAAAATGAATAAGAAGGGGACTCAAAGCACTGAGCAGAGGAAATGTAAGAGGAGCGTGGGTCCTTGGTGACTTGTGCAGTTAACAGCCATTCCAGGAGCTACCTGAGTGTAGGTCGGGATTACCACATCTGATGTATCATCCCAAGACCTTCTCTGTCAAAAAGCCAGAGATGCTCATCTGATGCTTCTGTGGCAGATTTTACATCCAGTGAAAATGTATACGTGTATCCAGATCAGAATGGAATCAGGGCCAAGCAGAGAACAGCAACCGGGGGGGCTCTGTGTGTTCTTCTATGTCACTGCCTCTTGTACTGATGGTCATTACAGGGAAGCAGTAAGACCCCCACTGTGGAGGAGGGACAATGGCCCTCCTGTCTCCAGGGAGTAATGCTGGTGATGCTCAGGAGGCTGTTCATAGCTCATACCTTAATATCAGGTGAGGAACATGCATTCTAAATTTAGAAACCTAGGTAAAGACCATAATCACATGCTATAATTTACAAACAGGAGGTTAAAAATACCCAAAATTTGCAAGCAACTCACACATCCATTGGTAAGAACTTGACTAAACAAAATAATGTTTTATACACACACTAGAATAGTGAGTGTGTAACCCTAAAAAGAGGGCCAAGGTCTATGGCTGTTCATTGAAAAAAAAAAAAAAAAAAAAAAAAAATGAACTCCCTGTTCAAATATACTTGAGAAACCATAAGTTAAACCAAGCTAAGTGTTACTTGATCTCTCAGAACCTTTAATACATGAAGGTACCCAGTGATTCCTCTAGATCAGTGTTTTCCAGCTTTTTTTAATCACATAGCACATTGGAACCTAGTGTTTAACTTCTGCATCACACTTAAATTATGTTGCTTAGAAAAAGAGCGAAAAAAAAGAACATACTTACTGTGCTTTGAATGTCTATTGAAAATAATTTAATTAATGATCTTTTAAAAATTTTCATGGCACACCTAAGATTCTTTCATGGCACACCAGTGTGCTGCACACACCTGTTGAAAATCACTGTTCTACAGGGAGATAGAATAGATAAGCTTTTCCAGTATCATTAGCTTCCTCGGGAGTAGAGCATAGATACCGTTGCCTGGCAAGTTGTTTTGAACACTGAAGATCTCAAGAACTGTTAAAGGTCTGAGATAGGAGTTTATGCTTTAAATTACTTTGTTTCTTAGTCTTGATGGGTAAGAGCAAGCAGCACCCTTAGTAAAGTCGAGAGAAAGCAAACTTTTTGTTTGTCAAATTTCTTATAACTCTGGTTAACCTTAGCATTCAATTTGGGTATAAACATTCAGTCATGTTTTTAAGGACATCACTTAGAATTTCTTAATGTGAAAATATACGTAATCTGGCCAACAGCAACACATTTTATTTAATCAGCATCCCATCCATCGTGTATAATGTATGCCGTCTCTGTAAGTGCATAGGAAGGTGTGCAAAAGTGGAACTGATGAATTATGGAAACCTGATATGTAAGCTCCAGTGTATTAAACACTCTTTACTAACCCTTCCCCTGAACCTTCCAACAGATACGGCTCAAATAATTTGAGGTAAACAAAACCCCTAATCACCTTTAACATTAAAAAAAGAGAACAGAATGAGTTAATATGAGCCACAATTTAAAAATATGATCACATGCTCCCGTGTGCTAAACTCAGCTGCATTATTATTTATGGCAAGTCTGTTAACTAAGGGAAAAAAAAATGAAAATTTGCACCCAACTCCAGGCTCCTATAAATTATAAACATTATATATCTTATCAAATTGAATAATTAAAAATGTAATTTATAATCTCAGTAATTGCAATCATCAATAATGTGGACCACATTTATCATCTAAAAATAAATCATGGATACCTGAAACTTAGACTTTTAACTTTCCAGTTGGTATTTGACGCTAAACCAAAAGAAGAGTCTCTATTCATAACCAAGCTATGAGAATAAATCATATGTAAATACATATACAAACACAAAATGTCAATCTCTTACCCTGTGAGTGCAATATTTAGTGCACTCATAACCTATTATGAAGATTTTAGGTTAAAAGACTTTAAACTTTAGGTTAAAAATTTTTGTTTCAATCGTTTTATTTCTTATAGTTTTTAACCTTGAGAAATTAATAAACATGTAATGTTTCAATTTCTGTTTCTGTTTATTCATTTCCAAAATGATCCTATAATTTATTAAGAATTTAGTATGTATCAAGCCTTTTATATATCTCATCTCATTTAAGCCTCATGAAAATCATATCGTATTAGAGCTTATATAGATAAGACATCAAAAACCCTGAAAGGTTAAGTAATTTTACTAAAGTGACCCAGAGAATTAAGAGAGAGTAGATTTGAATCCAGTCCTGTTGGGCTCATTTCTGATAAAATGCTTTAAAGTGTTTGCTCTTGATAAAGAAAAACAAAAATATTTTCCCTAACTCTCTCTCATGTTAGTATGAGAGAGGGTTGTGGCAAATTGTTTTTTCCAAAGATGGTTGCACCAAAACATCCCCCACTCTATGTGCTCTTCTTGTCATGCCTGTTGATAATCCTCCATTGAGAGGTGAGGTCTATGTTCCTCTGCTTGCATCTAGACTGGTTTTGTAACTTCCTGTACCAATAGAATGCAAGGGAAGTGCAGTGATGACTCTCTATGCTGGGTCATAAATGGGAAGATGATTCTCTCTTCTCTCTCTTTCTCTCTTTCCCTCTTCTCTCTTCTCTCTCTCTCTTGGATTGCTCAGTCTGGGAAAAGCCAGACATGCTGTGAGGACTATGGAACAGCCCAGGGAAGAATCACACAGAAAGAAAAACTGAGGCTCCAAGCAAACATCCAGCACCCACTTGCCAATGATGCAAGTGAGCCCCATTGGAAGCAAATCCTCCAGCCTTTGTTAAGCCTAGGGATGACTGCATCCCTAATGATGTCCAACCACAAATACATGAGACCCAGAGCCATGTTGCTCAACTGAACAACTAACAAATGCTTGACATACAGACAGCATGAGAATACATGAGAAAATAACTGTTATTGTTGTTTAAGCCACTGAGTGTAGGGTATTTTGTTACATAGCAAGAGATAATCCAAGGCTATCTGGATTGAAATGAAAGTATGTATTTTAAATGTTCTAGAAACTGAACAAATCATAAATCTAAAGCTTGCTTTCTACTTGTAATTGGGTGTATACATACTGAGACAAAATAACTAAATGCTAACTTTTAGCTGAGTAATTTAGGTGGTGGCTGTGATACAAATAGTTTAAACCCCAGTTTATACCAAGTTTACTTAGCCTATTTAACAGACTTTCCATAAGGTGACAACATTGCAAATGGACAATGTGGAAAAATACCTTCAATTTATATAATATTGTAGTTGATAGTTCATGATAGCCTTTAACAAATATCTCAGAAACTGATTCACCATGAAGCTCTGACGCTGCAGCTTCTGAAGCCCTCAGCAGTACTGCTCCTTCCAATGGGAACCCGTTCCTAGCAATGTGTTCACACAGTCCATGTTATTGTAAAATTTGTAAAAGGAGGCATCTTAATTATGATTTGTTAAGACCACTCCTTCTTTACTATGACTTCCTTTCTATCATGTTTCCCACCCTGCATGCTGAGTTTTGGGTGGCCATGACTGAAATAAAGATGATCTAGAAATAGGGTTTTTGTTGATGATTATTGCTTTGGGACTTATATTTTGGGACACTTTGGGGGGGGGAGCAGAATCTAGTTTTTTTTTTTCAAAATGTATTATTATTTTTTATTCTAAATTTTTACATTTATATCTAATTATGTTTTCATAATTATATGGTGTCTTTTTTTAAAGGGGCACTTTAAAATTTTGTCTTCATAATTATATGGTATCTTTTTTTGTTCAGGCTTCACAGGAGCTGAGCCTACTCTTGATCGCCTTTTGCTGTAACTGCACCAGCCCTTTCAAGTTATGAAGGAAGATGCCATTATCCCAGTTTTATAATGAAAAACCTGAGATTCTAAAATTCCAAATGACTTACCCAAAGTCATACAGTTTGTAAGAAGAAAGAAGGAGATTCAGACCCAAGTCCTCTGATTCTTGGTTCAATGCTTTTCCCACTGACCCACTTTGCTGGAAGTAGGTGCCCTGTCTTCTCTTCCTTTAATTTGCCATTAAAGCTGATCTATCCTATGCCCCATTCCTTTGCATTCTTTCTCTCCTGTGATTAATATGATAATGTGATTCAGCTTGAATTAACTACAAGTAATTGGAGATATTATCACTTAAGGGCTGCCTTCAATGTTGGAGCCTTAAAATTGACTGGTGTGGGGATTGGAGGCACAAAGGCAAGACATGTTTACATTTTAAGCACAGGATTTTTCCCAGCACTCAAGAATCACATAGTTCCCCTGTATAGTCCAGGAAAGGAAATTCTAGGCAGAGGGTACAGCAAGTGCAAAGTCAGGACAGCCTTGATGACACTGGGTTGTGCTTTCTTGGGGAGAGTCATTCATGGAAGATGTGGGATAAGTAATGTCCCCCTGTGTATGATTTGGTTGGCACCATGTAGTTGCTGGACACTGTCCCTCAGCTTCATCCACACTTAACTTGGCTGACTTTCCTTGAATACATTTCATGCCACTACCCCAAATCCCTCCTGTTCTGGCTTTTCATAAGAAAGAGAGTATACCTTAATTCTGCATTCTAGAGAAAACCATAGTCTGCTTTGAAAGCTGAGTTACCTCACTGAGGCCTCTTAAATTGTTTTCAATGCTAACAAATCAGAACCTGTTTGTTGATTCAGATGTGGGAAGAAATAAGGCTTTCCCAAGGGCAAAACGCAACTGGGTAGAGTGGAGACACTGGAACAATTGATTTTCATTAGTTTTAACCAATGCTCAGAAGTGCTCTTCCTCAGACATCCTTCAGCTGCTAATTTATTTCCATTTCTTTCCATTTCCATTTCCATTCCAAAACTTTAATGGACTGTCTTTTTGCAGCAAATCTTAATATAACAGTTAATATGCAGACAAAGTGACCGTGTCCCCTTGACACATGTGTCTGATTTCCATTTAGCAGAAGTTGGTGGGGGATGCAGGAGGAAGTAGTTCAATGAGATGTGGTTCCCTCTTCCACTGCGATCAGTGCAATCAGTGTCCTCAAGATTCTGTTGTTAGTTTCTATCAACTCTCTCTCCAGAGGCAGCAAACTGTGGCACCATCTTTTTCAATTGCCCTAATGGCATTTGGGCTAAACTCTAATTTCTCCATTTGATATTTATGAATATGGTTTGCAGTTGAGATTTGACATTATGTACGATTTCAGTCATTCCTTTGATCTATTTTAAGATAAATAACAAATATGACAGCATTAATTTGGCTATATCCTTTTCCTTTATGCTTAAAACTTACTAACTGGGCCCTCCTCCTAGCCCTGTTTTACCTTATCTTCAATTTTCTAATGAACCCCCATTAAAACACCCATTAATATTCATATCATTTGGTCCTAAGCCTTATTGTCTTTCTTCTAAAGTCTCTCAGAATTCCAAGCTTGTTTGTACCAATTCCTAGATTTTCTTCCCTTCTTTCTATAATTAGGTTTAAAATTCTATTTACCAGTGTTCTGAGGAGCTGCCCCCAGAGAGAGGTAAGCAATCACATCTTTGGCTGAATGGAATTTCCAGAGTGCTGGAAGCATCTGCAGGTCAGCAATCTGGCCATCAGCTGTCAGCTGCCTGGGCTGGGAAGGAAGTAGAAGGGGAGAGGGGAGAGAGAGAGAAGTGGTTGAGGGAAGGGCCGAGTGATGGTATGGCCCCTTGTGGACCTAGACAAAAAAATCTATGAGAAGAGGTTTTTTTAAGTGCCCCTAGTGAAGACTTCAGGAAGATAGGCGCGGGACATTTTAGGATGTTTGCTGTGACTTGCTGTGTCCCTTTTTAGAGAAAACCTACAGTAAAGAGATACTTCATTCTTTTAATTTTTCCTATAACTAACTTGTGCGTGTGTGCACGTGCACACGTGTGTGTAGCGGGGAGAGGGGTAGGGGATGCAAAGACTGCAAATACTAAGCTTAACACCTAGAAATGCGTAGGGGCAGCTTTCTCTCCTTGTCCTCTTTCACACGCTTTACCCAGTTTTTGCCTATAAAACAGTCCCTCCCTTCAGTAAGGAAAGATCTGCCAGGAGAAGGGAATCACAGTGGGTTCCATTGAGACTATTGCAGAGACATGGTATGGATGGTTCAGGGTCTGCTGGGAGCACCATTGTTGTGTTGGCTTTGACTTCTGGTAGCAGACACCATGTCCTTTCTGTGATAAGTACGTTGTTCATAGTATTTAAAAAAGAGTGGGGATGACCGAAGCTGCAAGACTTGAGTGTTAGCACCTTTTTGGACCACACTGATTCCCTCATACACTGTCAGCGAAAAGTCCCATTAACACTGTCAGCTCCAATCACAGCTCATATGGCAATTTGGCCACTTACACTTCTAGAACCAACCTGTAGTCTTTCTCCTTGTCAGTCTTCATGAATGAAATAAATAGGAAAATTAATTATCATGTCACGTTCTGGTGTTTAGTTGTGTGTATCGCCCTTTCCCTTAAAAGGGAAAGACCTTAGAGAAAGACTTGTGGGCCCCTACAATCTCGGCATCATTCGTTGGTTAGCTGTAAGGAAAGGACTTCTTGTGTTGCATTGACTTAAAAAGTGGAAAAGAATTTCAGAAGGTGTCCCGTTGGTGATGTAAGATGTGGCTAGCTGATAAACTCTTTTTGTCAGATAAAATTCTTAAGCCAGACCCTGATATGTGAGGTAAGATGGCTGTGACACCTGTCCCAGCTTTCCCCCTACTACCCTACCCAGCCTGTGTCCCCTCACTGCACAGATGTCCAGTCTTGGGCAAGTTGCTGCGTGTCTCCCAGTGTCTTTCTCCATTAAAGAGGGAGAGATTAGGACCTGCTGTACACAAGAGGTTTGTTGAATGTCATATATTGAATGATAATATAATTCAATACCTATAATCTGTGCAAGGTGCATGTGCTCCTTCTGTCTGCCCACATGATTTCCTTCTTCATGTGAGTAGTACATCAGTTTATCTTTGGAAACTACTTCTAAACAAGGTGGTATGTGGGAAGCCCTCAGCACCAGACCTGAAAATAGCAATCCTTAATAAATGTTGCCATTGTATTTATTATTAATGGAATAATTAAGAGTAGAGAACTCGCTCCTTTTGTGCTCTTACACTGGTCTGTCCTTAGCACATGCGATCTGTTTTAGCTTCACTCTGGGTAATCCTGCAGTGCATTCTTGCATCACCACCGTTTTCACGATTCCCCTACTTGCCAGCTCCTGGTTAGAGCACAGCCTGCAGGCCAGGGGGGCTTCAAGCTGCCCCATCTCACAGTGCTATTCGTCTGGCCTCCCTCCCCAGCAGTATCTCTGTCTGTCTCAGCCTCTGACCTGACCGCTTCCCTTTTCTGTTTTAGATGGGGTTTTCTCTGTCCTCTGTTCTCCTCACTCCCTGCCCTGTCATGGAGGGTTTATTCAGGAAGTGAAGGGCCATGCTAATGCTTGTGGCAGTGTCACATCTCACATCAGTATGTGAAAGGCTCTGCTGGACTAGACACAAGGAGTCAGGTCCCGGTGACGGCACCTATACCAGGGCCCTGATCTGCAGGCAAGAGCATCACGAGCCCCTCCGTGACCCGCTATCAAAGGGTGTTATCCGGATGCTCCAAGTCTAGTGAGGAGGATGTTAAACTTGTGTATTCAGTATTTAATTTTAACCTGCCCCGAGTAACCCAGGGTGAATTTTGAAATTTGCCATATTATGAATTTTGTCAACATGTGGGGAACTAAAACACTGTTTATCCAGTGCACTCTAGCTAATTATAACCCTGGCTGTCTTTTTGATTGCAGATTCATTTTGTTCATTCTTACAAGGGAAGAAATGTGTTCCAGAGAAAGCATTTGTCTAGATGACCTCATAAGCCAAAGCAAAGGCCGAATTACTAAACTACCAAGGATAATTGGGTTCAGAGTTTAAATGTGCTGCCTCCAGTGGAAAGAAAAGTTATGCATGCAGAGGAGTTAAATTCTTAGGTGTAACAGAGATAACTCAATGAATCTCAAACTGAAACTTACTCCCTTAGACTCCCTGGTCATTCCAGGCAAGTGCTTTTTCCACTGTATCTTTCACTGGCCAGTGATAAAAACATAAACCTTTTTACAAAACATCCTATCAGCTGGAGAATTCTACTAACCAGAAATATCTATTATTGGTGCTTTGCTACTATAATTTTCTACACAAGGTGTCCATAAAGTTTATGTGTAATTTACTATGTTAAACTATTTTAAATTACACACAAGCTTTATGTCCACCCTGTATAATATGAGTTGGACAGTTAAATTGCGAATTGAAATTGTTCAACATGTATATAATATACATAATTATATATAATCATATATTACATGTGTAACATATAATTGTTGGTGCCTTGCCAGCACAATTAGATATAAAATAACATGTGTTGTGTATAATATGATAAAGAACTCTTGGTTCAATTAAATTATCAGTCACACCTCTAATAATTTAAGAAAATTTGTTCTTCATTTTAACAAATATTTGAGAAACTTCTGCATGTGTGGTAGAACCTGGCATATAAAATATCCTTAATGTTCCACATTAAGGATATTTTATTGCATTTTAACTATTTATAGATTTGTGTGCACATACAGGATCAAACTTGGTTTTTCTTTGTTTGTTGAATATCATGTAATGAATGATAGATATAATTCAACACATATAATCTGTGCTTCTTCTGTCTGCCACCCGATTTCCTTCTTTATGTGAGTAGTACATCAGTTTGTCTTTGGGGAACCACTTCTTTCTTATTGCAAGCAATGAAATACTATACATTCAAATAGGATATAATTAATGAAATAGCTTCCACAGATACGCCGATAATTTACTAATTTTCTTGATTGTTTACAAGTCAGATGGTTTCCTTTTGTTTTCTCTTTAATACATTCCCTCTTCCACAAATCAACTAAATTGAAGCCTTTGGGGTAATGTTCTTCTCAAGTGGCTTTCTCAAGTTTTCATAATCCACGTGGCGTTCTTTCATCCTTGTCATTCTCTCTGCTCTTCCTCCAGTCTCCCCTTCCTGAGAGCTCATAAGACCCACTGTAGTTGATTTTCTGGGATCTGCAATGAACTAAGGGAGTTAGCAGTAGTTTGAGATACTTCAGTATGATAAACAGGCATATATATCACTGGGGCTCCCCTCCTCTGTAATTTTTGGTAGCTTTAAGAGATTGGGCCACCAGCCTCGCCAGAGGAATTTCATTATAACAGTTACCCATCACCTAAGCCCACATCTCAGACCTCAGAACCATGTCTTAGAATGAGGTGGCAGCATCACTAATCCACAGGAAAAGCTTGAAGCTTTAATAGCATTTGCTGTCTATATGCAAGTTTTACATCCCAATGACTTTCAGAGGATTAATTACAGTTTTCTCTAAGAGAAAATTGTAAAACTCAGTAAGTAACTCACCCTACTTTGCTGCAAGGATGATTCTCATTTGGCTGAAATTAAAAATTTAAATAGGTGCTCTGGGAGCCCAAGTAGTTTGAGAACTGCCTGAGTTATGCTCTACAGACTCCTATTGTAGGAACCACCTCTTATGGAACTTCCGGGGAGACTGCCTCTCACATATACTCCATTGGCACTTCCCTCACCCACCCCCCGGTAAAACAGCTGGCAAGGAGGTAGTCTATGTGGGTAGACATCAACGTTATCCCTGGTTAGGGCCTCCTCCAAGGCCTTTCCTCATTCATCTGTCAATAAGCCACAGCTCTGAATTTTCCTGATGTGATGCATTGATACCTCTAAATTCTTTCCCCCTTCATTTATATATTTTCATATTGCTTATTATGTAAGATCTTTGGAAACAGAAGGCATATGTGTAGGTGCCTTGTTTGAAAACTACCTTGTTTGGGTTGGAAGATAAATACCTCCCCAACTCCATCCCACTGGTCTGTACCTTGCTGACTCTTGTAGAAGCCCCAATAATTTTAGTGTTTCTAGAAAAGTGCATATTTTTGTGTCCTCTTCATTTAGACAAAAAGCTTCTTTTTTTTTTTTTTTTTTCTTGAGGCAGAGTCTCACTCTGTTGCCCTGGGTGGAGTGCCACAGAGTCAATGTCATCATAGTTCACAGCAACCCTAAAATCTTGGGCTCAAGTGATTCTCTTGCCTCAGCCTCCCAGTAGCTGGGACTATAGGCGCTCTCCCAAGCATATGGCTATTTTTTAGTAGATATGGGGTCTTGTTCTTGCTTAGGCTGGTCCTGAACTCCTGAACTCAAGTAATCCTAGCACTCTGGGAGTCCGAGGTGGTGGATTGCTAGGATTACAGGTGTGAGTCACCATGCCCGGCCTCTCACAAAAAGCTTCTTTGTATATCCATTGTACTATATCATCAGTGAATTCTTGAAATAAAGGTTGAATTTATCTAATTTTCTGGGACAGATTTAATGATTTGGAATTATAAGCCATTATATTTAAGTTTGGACTATGTCACTTACTGTGCAATCTTGGGCAAGCTCTTTCTCTTTCTGTGACCAAGTTTTCTCATCTGTAAAATGGGGACTAACAATAATGATGCCAATCTCATAGAATGATTGTGAGGATTCTAGACTTAGTCAGTGCTCAATTAATGTTAGGTATTAAGTTGCTACAGGGGAGATCACTGTAACTCAGGCTCCACCTTTGACCCAAACATTATCAAGTCTCTACTGTTCAGCCTTTTCTTATTTCTGGACTACAGCAAGGAATAAAATACACTTTTATCCTCAAGGAGAAAGCAGTTAGTCCGGTGGAGAGCTACACAATCAGTTACATAGCCTATAACATGTTTAGAGACTGTAATAACCATTAACATTTATTGAAGCCTTAATACTGTGCTGGATTAATGTATTTAATATTTTTGGAAACTTATGAGGTAGGCACTATTATTTTATTACTATTAAGATGAGGAAATTGAAGTTGAGAAAGATTAAGTTCAGATCTGCCAGACTTCAGAACTACGTGCGCTGTTCACCACTTCTCTTTACTGAGTGCTGAGACATGAATATGACCATGTATGTACAGCAGGTCTCACAAATAGAAGAAATAATTTTGTGTCTTGAAAACCTGTGAACAGAGACATATATGTTGGATCTTGATAGAAGAAGGAAAATTTACCAAAAGAATGAAAAATTGAAGGAAAGTATTTTAAAACCATGCAGTGTGGCCTGGAACATGTCAGGCCCACAGGGAGGGCAGGGAAAGGGTGTTGGAAGTAAAACAATGTTGGGGATGGCCTGGCTTGTGATGCTAAGGAACTCAGATTCTGATCACGTGTTCAAGAAAAGTTTTAAAGAAAGAAAAGCACACTGTAAAAACAGTTTGCAAATTCCTGGTATAGAAGAGCTCTCTGAACAAAACTCAAGAAAGAAATAATGGCCAGGAGTCCTCGGATGTGGAGGAGGGACTGTGCACGGCATGTTGGAGCAGCGCAGTTAGTGGTCTGATTAGTTGATGACTTTCTACCTTCCCCTTTGGATTGCTGATTTTGTAAGTGCAGCCCCCGTGTTGATTTTGTTTACTGTTTTAATTTTAGAACCTAACACAGTAGTGGTAGGAAGTGGATACCCTATAAATAAATGTCTATTGCTTATATTTTTGGATGAGTGAAAGGTCAGAAGAGGGACCAACTCATCCATGGTCAAGATCAAAACAAGGTGATCCTTAGGCTGAGCCTCAGAATATAATTAGATGCTAACAGGCACACAGTGAGAAGAGGGGAGGGAAGCATTGGAGAGGAAAGACCTTCAGGCTCAGGGATGAAGGGACAAGAGGTGTGGTGGGCCCAGTAAGTCAGTCTGGCTGGAACAGGGTTTCTCAGACTTAACACTGTTGACATGTAGGGCTGGACAATTCTTTGCTTGTGCTGTACATTGCAGGATGTTTAGAGCATCCCTAGCCTCTACTCACAGATGCTGGTAGATTTCCCCTTTCTCTTACTCAAGTTATGACAACCTCAGATGTCTTTTGACATTGTCAAATGACCTTCAAAGGGCAAAATCTCGCCTTCCATGATCCAAGTCAAAATCACTGCCAAAGCTTTGAAAGAGAAGAAAGAAAGTATGAGGCTGTACTACAATATGCAGCAAGAGAGGAAAGCACAGGGGAGATTTTAAGGCAATGTGTGTCATGAGCAAGGAGCATGGGCTTAGTGGCAACTACAGTAAAATTCCAGAGATTCAAGCAGAACAGCGACTTTATGTTTCAGGAAAATCTCTCGGCCTCTGTGTGTCTGCAATTAGAGGCTGTTCCAGTTGTCCAGACAAGAAAAGATGAAAGCCTGATCCAGGAGAACAAGGAAGAGTTGAGAGCTATTTAGAAGGGGAATCCACAGAACTTGGTTCTGAAGAAAGATTTAGTGTCAGCATCGAGGAAATGAAAGGAACTCTTTGAAGGAGTAAGGGAAAACTCACCCAGAGCCCACTCTGTGAGAGCTAAACAGTTAATGCACAAGAGGAAGAATGCTAATCAAATGAACAAGGGTGAAGTGAAAGTGCCAACCCCAGTGAAGAAGCTGCCAAAGCTAGCAAACAGCAAGTGCAGGAACATTACAAGCAGCCTCAGCAGCCACTCCTGAGAACAGAGTCCAACTGCATTAACGGATTCAGGCGCAGGGAAACAGATGGTGGTGACCATGTCCGCAGTCACTTGACAAGCTGGATAAACAACTGTTGCCAGGGAAGAAATAATAAAAGTTGGGTTTTGCCAACATGAACTGCTGCCATGGCCTTTGGTTCAGGGTACACTTCTGGAGACCAGGAAAAAGAAAATAAATATGGAGCGACAGGGGGAAATCAATTATCCCCTCACAGATGGGCCTTTAACATCCTAGAGACAGTTGCTGTCACTAATGGGAGAGATTTAGTCAGATAGGACAAGAAATAACATGTGGAGGGTTGTGTCCAGGGCTTTGTGATCAACCTTGCAGCAGCAGGAATGCCAGGGACACACCCCAGGGATGTAGGACAGGACCAAGCTAGCCAGGCCTGTGCCTCTGAGCTCAAGTCCAGGTCCTCAGAGGGTGTGGAAAAGTTGGGTTTACAGAAATGGCCAGAATCAGAAATGGGTTCCCCAAATCCCACTGACTGGAGAAATTCATGGTGTGTTGTGCTGGTGGGGAAAAGAGATAAGATAGGTAGATTGTCTAAAGATGGGCTATTTCCTTCCAATTAAACACATTATTTCCGAAAATGTGTATTATGGAAATTTACATTTCAAAGTAAATATACAGGATCAGAGGCTAAAAATGTATAGAAAAGAGAATAATGCCTAATTAAATGTGAAGAATTATATGAGGGACTTATGCTAGTCTCAGGCCTTAGGTGACGCTCAACAAATTGAGATGGAGGAGGAAGAAGAAGAGAAAAGAAGGGGAAGAGGAAGAGAAGGAGGGAGAGTAGTAAAAGAAGGTAAAAGTTGTAAGTAGAACCATCATTTTTTTTTTACTAGAAAAGAGTTCTTATCAAACCAAAGCCTGGGACAGTAATTTGAGATTTTGCTAATGGCTCTTTTATCATTTATAACTGAAGTGTTATTGACATTTCTTAAGCTTCTAAAGATGACTTTATTTTCATATTTCCTGAATTTGATATCAGTAATACACATGAAACCACATAGTGCCTGAATGAGTTGCCATAAATGAAGAAATTACTTGCATTTTTTAAGCAGCTCTTTACATGATAACATTTGATCTTGATAACAGTCCAGTGAGAAAGACAGGGGAGGTGTTATTTTCTTTCTTTCTTTTTTTTTATTTTATTTTTTATTATAGATAAAAATATGAACCATAGATGTGGCCCAACCCATTACCCTCCCTCCACCCAAACCACCCCCCTCCCTTCCCCTTCCTTGGTCCTTTCCCCATAGTCTTGTGGTATAGTTGGGTTATAGCCTTCATGTGAAAACTATAGTTTAGAAGAAGCACATTTTTTGATTAATAAAAACAAGATGAGAGGCATTAAAATATACTTATGATATTATATATCTTTATCTCTTAATTCCAAATCTCTTGCTTTGATTATTTCTTCAGCAACACAGTAGAATGCATTTCACAATCCCAGGAAACCAAAAATGCTATTTTTGCCATTTGTCATGGTGGCAATAGATAGTGAAAATCAAGGATTCCTCATTTTTTTCTATACAACTTTGCCATACTCTTATAAAAACAACTGTTCATCTGGATCAGTGAATGTATTAGTTTATCTATCCATTTATCCATTCATCTTTCATTTAACATAGATTTATTAAGCATACACTTTGTTCCAGGCACAGTGCTCATTATTATAATATCATTATGGCCAAAGCTTATGTAGTAATGCCTTGTATTAGTCTAAATTCTCTGTTTGTATGAACTCATTTAATCTTAATCCCATAAATTTTTGTTTTACTCCTGTATTACAAATGAAGACATACAAGGGCAAACACAGCCCCTGATGTCACAGTACTGACAGACTGACGGAGAAGAAAGCCACTGACTAGTTGATTATAAAAGTATACCTCTGTGTTACTGAGGGAGCACATACCAGGAGCCTCACCTCTAGTTAAGACCAGAAAGATCTGAAATGAAGAATAAGGGTAGAAGTGTTGCTGGAAGCAGAGGCAATCAATGCCTTGGGTAGTTTCCCAGGTCTTCATGGTGGAAAGGAGCACTTTAGGAAGTGAAAAAGCCAGGGATAGTTGGGATCAGGGGAGTGAGAGGCTGGGAAGACAGGTCGATGGACATGAGCAGAGGGATTGGCAGAAGATACTAACACCACATGACCAGTTAAGAGGTCGTTGTGGTACTCTAGGCCAAAGGATGGAGATGATGGAGAGTTGGGGACATCTGAAGCATTTACAAGGTCCAGCGGCTAGGGATCAGTGGCTAATTAGATGTGGGGGGGAAGGGTGCAGATTGGCTCCCTGGTCTCTGAGTGACTGGAGAGGCCCTTCATGGAAATAAGGAACAGTGAGTGCCTTCTTGGCCCCACAGTCCCCCAGCCGGCATTGTTTGCTATAGAGAAACAGTGTTGGTATCTCTGCTGAAATGAAAGGTCACAATCAGTACCCATATCAGAACCCTACAGCTTGTGATAAAGGGAGCTGTTGTTGGCAGATTCCAAAGACACACTACATGGGTCATTACAAAAGTTTTGAGATATACAAAACACCAGAAACATGACATCTACTTGGATGGAAACAAATAAAGCCCTCCTAGGTGAACCAATAAACCAAGCAAGTTGAAATCTGTACAGGTGAACCAGCAAGGATGCCAACCGCTGTGTCTCCCAGAAGTGAAATAATGGACCGTAACACCGTCTGTCTCAAAACTTTCACAGGGACCTGGGTACTGTAGCAGTGCAGAAACAGCCTCAGCTATCACTGCCCACTTCCTTGTTGTGTGCCAGACCTTTTCTATTTCTATTTCTTCTTGCCACACCATCTCTCTTCTCATAATTCTTCTTCCCCACAGCATCTCATAATCTTTGTTCTCCCTTATAATTATAGTCAATGTTTTCAGTAACTCTTTCCTCCCTTGATAGTGCAGTTGAAACAGACTATAATTTTGTTTGAAGAATAAATTAAGTTCACATGAATTGAAAAATCACTAAAAAAAAAAAAAAAAAAAAATGGAAATTGTTTGTGAAGTCCAAGTACAAATGAGGTAAAAATTTTGGACAAGAGCCTTATATTTGGAACGTTTTTGAGTTGTTTTAACTGTCATTGGATATATTCTAGCAATAACTTTAAATAGGAACAGGCTCACAAATGGACTGATAATGATCTAACCGGTTGGGGGAAGGGCTGATGAGGGATTGGTTTTGTTTTTTGGCAAAACTACAAATAGGATGAAAATTATTGTGGGTGGATCAGTGCAACAGAACAGGTAATGGGATTCACTCAGTTCATTACATCATTTGAGATTCTAGGAACTGATTAGGTTTTTATTATTACATTATTTTATATACAAGAAGCTTTTGTAAACTAAACCAAATACAAAAAAAAGTAATAAGCTTGTTGTTTTGAAAGTGTTTCTTACCTATGTAGAGGTTTCTGTTTCTCTAGGGCTGTTTCTGATGCAGAAAGCAAGGGAACCTGCCTCTCTCCCCTTCATGGTCCCTCTCCCCCTTCTACTCACCTCCATTGTTTATGCTGAAAATAAGTCCCTTCAAACTAGAAAATGACACAAATTCATGGTTCACTGGAGAGCCCAGTCTGCAAGGCAGAGGAGGGGAAGGGGCTGTGGGGCTTTTTGTTGTTTTGGAGTTTAAATTTCTGTTTTGGTTTGTTTCAAATAATGAGAGGGATTGTTCAGCTTCACAGTTTGAAAAGAGTCACATTGTTCTCTTTAGGGGGAGTTTTGAGGTTGGGGTTTTTTTTCTTTTCCTTCTTTCTGTTTTAGTTTTCTGACTGTGAATTCCAAATAATCACCTGGAACCAGTCAGCCTTCCAAAAGCTCTGATGACTCACCATATTCTTCAACTCTTGGAGACACTAAGGGAGCTCCCTTAGCTCAGGTGGTGCCGCTGGCATTTTAAAAAGTGAATTGAAAGTCAAAGCTGGGGTGACACCTGTGGCTCTAACGGAGTAGGACACCAGGCTCATATGTCAGAGGTGGCAGGTTCAAACCCAGCCCCGACCAAAAACTGCAAAAAAAAAAAATAGAAAAGCAAAGCTGTTCCCTGGAAGCTCCAGCCCCTTTTTTTCCTCCTCACTCCTTAAGAATTTGCCAAATCCCCACAGAAGTGCATGGAGGATGAAGGGACCCATGGTAAAGTTGTTGGCAGTACCAAGGTGAACTGAGGACTAGCCTCTGGCTTGCAAAGCTTGCATTTAATTAGTGGGGGCTGGTTTTAGACCCAAAGAAGGGAGAATGAAATAACAAGTGCTCTGTGCAAGAGCTAGAACAAATGCTGTGGGAAGAAAGGGAAACTTTAATTATTCTTATGAATTTAATGTTGACATAATTCCTATTTCTTTTACTTTGCACTATATTGTGCAGCATAGTGATATAATTAATAATGTACATTTCAAAGTTGTTATATGAGTGAATTGCCTATGCTCTTAACATAAAAAATGGTAAGTATTCGAGGTGATGGATATGGTAATTAGCTTTATGTAATTATTTACATTGGTTTCATAAATCATGACATCACTTTGTACCTCATAAATATATCTGTCCATTCACAATTTTAAAAATAAAAATTTAAAAACGGAATAGTATGACCCAAGGTTTGGGAACAGTGAAGCAAGGGAAATCATGTAGAGTTAGCAGAGGTATTTGTTTAGCTGGGACCTTGGAGGTATACAGGAAGTTCAAAGAAATAAAGCTAGAAAAATAAGTGGGAAATTGCTAGGATGAGTGCTTCAGGGAGAGAGAGAAGAGGAATACATGGGAACTTCTCTTTTTAACTTTCTATGCTTTCCTACTGTTTTAATGTCCTACATTTCTCTATTGCATGGATGGGGGAGTGGCAGTCTATGGAAGTTCTTGAATGCCAAACCAGGGAATATGTTTACTTGATTGAAAGGGAACCACAAAGCAGAAGGGGCTGTGGTGAGAGTTGTACCCTGGAGAGTTATTTTTGAAAACCTCTTTAGGGTATATTGAAGATGAGTTTCCTGGACACCAAGTAAAGGTTTCAGGAACTATCATAGCCCAGGGTGAGAGTGATGGAGGCATAAAGAGGAGAGAGCATGGAGAGGGACTAGGCTGGGCCCCCAGCAGGTCTCCAGGGGGTAAAGGAAGCTGTTTCTTCTCGTTCTTCCCACTTTCAAAGGGCTCCTGGCACTCAGATTCTAATGATTCAGCTGTAGACACAGGCAGAAAAGTGGAGGAGCTGGTGCTTCCGCAGGAGACTGCTTCAAACCCTTGAGTCAGTTCCTTGGATTTGTGTTACTGTTGCTCAAGACCAAAAGCCTCCATTTATAAAGCCTAATACACCCTATCTTCCATTAAGTTAAAATGAAAAGCTCAAGGAAAAGTCAATGGAGGCAAAATGTGCTCATAAACAGCCAGAGAAAAAGAATAAGGGCCACATTATTTCTAAGGTTCTTTCCAGCTTGCTTTGTCATAGGCCTCAGGCATGAGGCCAACCTCTGCTTTTCACATATCTTTTCACATATCTCATGATCCTACACTTTCATTTTTGCATTTTCCCATAAATGCAGCTAAACAAACAGTGGGTAAATGGACCATTGCTTTCCTTATTGCCCTGTGCCCAGTAGCACTTCTGCAGATAGTCAGGGTTTATTTAAGTGCTGCCACAGAAAAATGCATCTTTGCATCCTTCCCATTTGAAGGGTCTATCAATTAGATGAAATTAATAAATTACACCAGAAAAAGACAGGGGTTGGGAAGGAAAGAGAGAGAGAAAAGACTAGCATGCCAGAGCTAGTGAGCACGCAGACCTCTGCTCTCAGGTCCAAAATCAAGACTCTTACCAGCTCCCAAATGTCTATCTAGTGGTCTTTGTGATGCAATGAGGTCTTCAACTGTCAGTCACCATCTTCTAGTACCTCAGAAGTGCCTGATCTATTTGGGGGGATAAACAGGTAGATACAGTTTTTTTCCAGTGTAATGAATGCTCAAGAAAAGGGCCTGGATAGTTGAAGATTCTTACAAAAAAAATAGTTCAGTCAGTCACCAGTTCTAGACTTTTTGGGGAAAAGAGGGCATGATCAGGACAAAAAAAAAAAAAAAAAAAAAAAAAAAAAACAGAGTGTAAAAATGGGGTGGGGTAAAAAAAAAATAGGTTTAAGCAGAAGAAAGTGGTTTGGTAAAATGGTAGCCG
>CAUYPK010132670.1:0-43260 GCA_963574355.1 Loris lydekkerianus
ATCTCTTCCTTTTCAAAGGTAATTTTAGTTTTGGGAAAAACAGAAGTCACAGGTCACCAAATCTGAGCTTTAGGGAGTCTAAGTCATCTGGGTGATTTGATGTTTCACCAAAAATCTCTGCAGAACATGTAATGCCTGGGCAGGTACGTTTTTGTGGTGAAACTCCCAATCACCAGTTGCCCATAGCTGTGGCCATTTCTTTGTGACATTGCATCTCTCAACTGAGGAGAAATATTGAGGCAGCCCTCCTTATAAACTGTTTGGCCTGGAAGAGCATACTCATGATGGACACCCCCTTCCCCATCAAAACACACAGTTAACATGGTCTTGATCTTGTGAGACATTACTGCTCCTTCTTTGGGTATGGAAAACCAGACGACTTTCACTGGGATGACCGGGCCTTCGTTTGGGAAACATACCTGTAGCTGCAATTCATCCTTGATTATGATCTGTTTTTTTTTTTAAGACAGAGTCTCATTTTTGTCCCCCTGGGTAGAGTGCAGTGGTCATAGCTCACAGCAACCTCAAACTCTTTGGGCTCAAGCAATCCTCTTGCCTTAGCCTCCTGAGCAGCCGGGACTGTAGGCGCTCACCACGACGCCCGGCTGTTTTTTTTAACAGGCAGGGTCTCACTATTGCTCGGACTGGTGATAATGATCTTCTTGAGGAAATCTGGTTCATAAGTAGGAATTAGAAGCAAGTCATTTGCAAATGCAGCCTGATGTTCTTTCTGCTCTGTAGCAGAGGGTAGGAATGCATTTTGAGATGCCACATTTCACACCAAGATCCTATGTCAAAATCTCAGACACTGTAGTTTTGGAGCCCTGATCAGTTTTTACTTCTCACGTGTCAGTCTAATCTTTGCCAACTGCAGCCCATACACGTTCAGCATGCTCAAGTGTTCTGTTTGTTGCAGGCCTTCCAGAATGTGGACCACTTTGAACAGATTGTCAACCATCTTTGTGTGTGTGTGTGTTTTTTTTTTTTTTTGAGACAGAGTCTCACTCTGTCGCCCTTGGTAGAGTGCTATGGTGTCACAGCTCACAGCAACAACTAGCTCTTGGGCTTAGGCTATTCTCTTGCCTCAGCCTCCCAAGTAGCTGGGACTACAGGCGCCCACCACAACGCTTAGCTATTTTTTGTTGCCGTTTGACTGGAGTCAGATTTGAACCTGCCACCGTCGGTATATGGGGCTGGCGCCCTACTCACTAAGTCACAGCCGCTGCCCTGATTGTCAACTGTCTTTGAAGCTTTCCTGCCACACTTTTACTTGTGCTGCACTCCTAGCATCATCCCTGAAAGCCTTCTGAGTAATCTGAACGGCGTCCAAGGAGGAAACTATTTTGCTTAACGCAAAATTTGATGCACTTTCATCACTCAGTCGTTTTGAATGCAATGGCCCATTCACTCATCAAGTATTTATTTATTCTTTCTTTCGTTTATTTTCTTTCTTTTCTTTTTTTTTTTTTTTTGACACAGTCTCACTTTGTCACCCTCAGTGGAGTGCTGTTGCATCATAGCTCACAGCAACCTCAAACTTTTGGGCTCAAGAGATCATCTTGCCTCATCCTCTTGAGTAGCTAGGACTACAGGCACCTGCCATGATGCCCAGGTAGTTTTTCTGTTTTTAGTAGAGACCAGGTCTCACTCTTGGTCAGGCTGGATTCCAAATCCCGAGCTCAAGCAATCCACCAGCCTCAGTCTCCCAGAATGCTGGGATTACAGGAATGAGCCCTCATCA
This sequence comes from Loris lydekkerianus, assembly GCA_963574355.1. Taxonomy (NCBI): domain Eukaryota; kingdom Metazoa; phylum Chordata; class Mammalia; order Primates; family Lorisidae; genus Loris; species Loris lydekkerianus. Next base: position 1,742 of record CAUYPK010132670.1, read on the forward strand.
AATACAAAACTACCACATGCCAGGAACAGGGTTCATGTAATACTGTAAAGCTATTTACACAGATGATTGAGTTATAAAAACCAAGTAGCAGACTAGGTAGAGTATCAGTATTAACCCATGCTTGGAAGAACGTGTGTGCATGGGGTGGGGGCTTGTCTTATATGTACAAAGGTCTGGAAGAATACAACATCAGGCTTGACAGAGTTTGCTGTGGGGAGATGGGAGGAAGAGGACAGAGGAACATTCACCCTCATCTTATATCTGATAGCAGGAAACACATCTCACATTCAGGTTTTGCTCTACCTACTTGACAGACCTTAATTCTCCTCATCTTCACAACAGCTCTATGTGATACTTAATACAGGTGGGGAAATTGAGGCACAGAGAAGTTAATTGACTTGCCCAAATCATACACCCTGTAAGTAGCAGAGCCTAGATTCAAACCCAAGCAGAGAGTTCCACCGTCCTGCTTCTTAACCAAACTCTATACCGCCTATAGGTTTCTTGATTGTATTTTTTAAAAAGTTTATTTTAGCTGAGTATACATCATTTTTGTAATATAGAAAAAAGATAGTGAAGGAAAAATAAAGTTAATGAAAGGCATTTACAATAGGGTTTGGTAGAAGCTTTGGAAGTTTACCAGTTCCTAACACCTCCTCCCCCCTAGCACCCCTCCCCAAACCCATCTTTTTAATACTCTAGGAATCCCCGCCCCACCTGCCCCAGGCACACACATGAGGAAGGGGTGAGGCGGGTAGGCTCCCCCGGGCGAATTGGTCCTAGGCGCGTGCCTGGCGCTGCTCCCTGCGTACAACCAAGCGAACCAAACATTCGTAAAAACGCCACCAGGTTCCAGGCGTTGCGAGTGAGTCCCTGTGAACTCAGACCCAACCCCTGGCGGGTGGGGAGCCCCTCTGGGAACCCGATCCCTGGGGAACGGGCTAGCGCAGGGGAATTGCCCCACCTGCCGACGGAGTCCGGATTGCTACAGAGTCACTTTTTTTTTTTTTTTTTTTTTTTTTTGAGACAGTCTCACTTTGTTGCCCTGGGTAGAGCGCAGTGGCATCACAGCTCACAGTAACCTCAAACTCTTGGGCTCCAGTGATCCCCTTGTCTCACCCTCCCAAGCAGCTGGGACTACAGGAGCCGGCCACACGCTCCCCTATTTTTTAGAGACAGTGATCTCGCTCTTGCTCAGGCTGGTCTCAACTTCTGAGCTCAGCCCATCCACCTGCCTTGGCCTCCCAGAGTGCTGGGATTACAGGCCTGAGCCACCGGCCTTGAGTCACTTTCTTGTTAACAAAAATGGGCCTTTGCTTACTCTTTCCAGTAGGGTCCAAGAGAGAACTTTCAACTCTGGAATTTTAAAACCCATGATCTGTTTCTTTCTAGCGGGAAGAGGTGTGTGGTGCGGAGGGCTAGTTCAGGGAGACGCAGTGAGAGATATCGCCTCCCCCAACTTGGATTCGCAGGAACTTCCCAGGTGGCCTCCAGCGTGGGGCCTTGTCCCACCTTCCCAATGCACAGGGGGCACAACCCCAAATCCAACCCCGACAATAAAGATTCTTTCTTTGTTTTTGAGATAGAGTCTCACTATGTCGCCCTGGGTAGAGTGCTATAGCACAGCTCACAGCAACCTCCAACTCTTGGGCTCAAGTGATTCTCTTGCCTCAGCCTCCCAAGTAGCTGGGACTACAGGCTCCTGCCACAACGCCGGTCCATTGTTTTTTTAGAGACAGGGTCTCACTCTTGCTCAGGCTGGTCTCAAACCTCTGAGCTCAAGCAATCCACCCGCTTTGGCCTCCCAGAGTGCTAGAGCCACCGCGCCGGGTCCAACAGACTGTTTACCAGAGACTTCCCAGGGATAATGTGTAGTTCGAGTGCTTTACAAATATGTTAATCATCTCAAGGACCTTAAGAGAAAACTGAGGCACTGAGAGACTGGCCAACATGCTCAGGTCACATAGGTAGTCTGGCCTCAGAGTCCAGCTGGTAACTACTAAAGGGGAGTGCCAGGTCTGCCCCAGAGAACAAATAGTAAGCCATTGCCTGCATTTCCTGCTTCATAAATATCAACCGCAATTATTTAAATGTCTAGGAAATCCAGAAGAATGAAATAAGACATTCGGTTTGTATCAGCCACTCCCCGTTAGGACAGGCCAGCTTCCAGCTGGTGGTACTACTACCTATAGGTTGCTTGTGTATTTTTTTATCCATTTCACATCCTCATGCCTATGAACCTGCTAGGAATTCCTTCCTCCCCACCTTGCAAACTCAATTAACCATCTTTTAAAACCCACTCCAATGCTATCTCCTGCATGAATCCTTCAGCAGCCCCCACCAGGAGAACTGCTGTTGGGATACTTGTCACACTAGGTAGAAATTACTGTTTCCCTGTCTGTCCCCTTCTTGATCCAGATGTGCTTTTCCAGAGTGGGATACTTCCTAGAATCCCCTAGAAAGGCCTGAGGGCATACCAGGATGGGATAAGGTGCATTCTGGAAAAGCTGCCTAGGTGATTCCAATACCCCCCCTACTCACCCCAAGTGAGACCCATGATTCAGATGTGGGGTTCCTAGGTCAGCACAATGGCTCATCTACCATCACATCTCAGCACCCAGTAGAGGCTAAGTGCCGGAGAAACAGTATGGGATGAGACCAAAGTTATAAGGCTCACACGCTCATTGCATTAAGAGTATTTCAGAACAGAGTTTGTCAGGAGGGGCCGAGAGCATGCCCTGCCTCAGGTTAAAGACCTACCAGACCACCATGAGACAGCATGTGACCCTTCGGATGGCTGGGGTTCGGAAAAGGTCCAGGATCGAGTTGGAGGTGCGGACACTTGCAAACTCGCTCTGGATGTAGGAGCTCACCACCTGAGTGAGGGAAGTCTGTTCAGGGAAGCAAGGGATCTGGGACCCTACAATCCTGCAGGAGGAGGCCAGCTGGGGTTGAGGTCTCCAGGAAGATGGCCAAATTACCTTTCCATCCCAGGACTGATAGCCCTTGATGGGTTGTTCCCAGGAATCTGAGATAAAGCTAAAGCTCCAAGCACAAGCCCCAACACTCCTGTTTCTGGAACCCCCCCACCTTTCCTGGTATAGACTGGAAATAGATAAGAGCTGGGGCTGCAAGTGATTCTTGCCTGCTGTGTGTTTTCAGGCAAGTTACCTGGCCTGTCCACATTCAGTTTCCTCACTGGCAAATTAGGCATTAAATGAGACTCTCTACGTAATGCCCTTAGCATGGCTCTCAGTAAATGGTTCTTACTGATAATAATTGTTAACCATCTTATAATAAATGGAATTATAATCAATGGTACATTTCTTATTGATTCTCCAATAATTTTATTTTATGATTACTAATATTTTTATCTTAATATTTGATTAAAATTTCAACTGCATGTCATTGTTAGTGAGATTATTTCCTCATTGCACACATGGATAGACTAGTGAACAAAGCAGTTCAATGATTCATCCCAGATCACACAGCCATTCAGGGCTTAAACAACATCTTTCTCACATCAGAACTCTACCTGTCATGTTTATTTCCAACCCTACACCTGAATGGCAGGTGAATTCTGGGAAGCCACTAAATGCTAGTAGGAGACTGTTCCTTCCCTCCTTCCTCTGGCCTGCTTACCTCCTTGGTTAGCCTTTCCCCTTCCTCCTTTCTCCCGTTCACTGCAGCCACCTTGCGCAGGTTCTGCATAGCTAACTGGGACTTGCCGTGAAGGAGGAGCCAGCGGGATGATTCTGGAAGCCACCTGGGAGTAAGAGGAGGAAGAAGGATCCAGGGCTGGGTGGAGTTCCTTCTGGTCCCCAAACCCAAATACACATTGGTCCACCTTCTTCTAGCTCCTGAAAAATATGAATTGTCCTTCCGTCTGCAGAATCAGGAAGACTGGGGGACATGCCGGCTTCCCTTTTCTTGCAGGACATCATTCAGAGACTTACTCATTGAAGGGTACTCAGAGTCTACAGATGACTGACAACTTCAACAGACCTAATTTTGAAGCTTGTGCTGACCTCAGCTGTGTGGCCCTGAATAAGTTATGGGCCCTCTCTGGTCTATGTCTCAGTTCCCCTCTTATAAAGTGCCATTGGGTTGTAGCGAGGTTCAAAGGAGCTGATGAAGGCAAAGCACTTGGTATGTTCTGGAGCCCCATACCACTATGAGGGATTTTACTAGAGCTTCCCAGAGGCATTCATGAGCATGTGAGCCTGTGGCCCATGAGACCTGCTGTCTTTTGTGTCCCTAGCAAGTCTCAGTCACTGCACATCTCAACCCTTCCTAGGGCCAGGTGAGGGCTTGGCTACACAGGTACATCCTCCCCCCACTCTGCTCAGGACATACCAGGAATAGAAGAAAAAGATCAGGAAAGGGGCAGAGACAGCAAATTGCAGCCACCGCCAGGGGCGAATCAGGTAGGCCATCCCGGCCAGGATGATCTGGCCCATGGTGAAGGAGTACCCCAGCAAGACACCTGCCACGGTCCTGCCCCGGGTGGGCATCCACTCTACCACTGCAGAGAAAAGGGCAACATTCTCGGTGGGATTCAGCTACCCACTTGGCTGTCCACGTCATCCCGCCCTCTTTTTCATGACTCTGGTTACTTAAACTCATTCTTGGTCACATTCTGAAGACCCACTGAGACACAGGCAAAGATGTCCCTACTTCACTCCTTTTACCCAAATACAGTCTAGGTGCATTGAAGAACTAAATGTAAACAATAGTACCGCAAAAATGTTAGAAGAAATCATGCTAAATTATGTTTCAGTCTTGAAGTGGGGAAAGGCTTTTCCAAGAATGTCACAAAACCCAGAAGCAATAAAAGAGGAGGTTAACAAATTTAAATTCATAAAAATAAAAAAGTCTGGATTGAAACAAAACAAAAGCACCATAAGCAAAACCAGAATGTCAGCAAAAAGAAAAACAAAAAGGCAAAACATATTTGTAACTCAACAGATAAAGAGCTAATATCCCTGATATAAAGAGTTCTCACAAATTAATGGGAAAGCCACCAACAAGCTGAAAGGAACCTGAGCAAAAGTGCTCAATGTGTTGTAAAGACAAAAATAAACAACCCCCCCCCCAAATTTTTGTGAATAGCAAAACTTGGAACAACCTAAATGTCCACCCACAGGGACTGGTTAACGCATTCTTACAAGGCAGCCATAATGAATTAAGGAGGAGACATCTTTCCAATGAGCAAGGAGATGTTGTGTCCGACTCGTCAGCAAATCCCCTTGGCTCTACCTTCAGAATTGAGCCAGATTCCGACCTGCTATCACTGCCCTGGCCCGCTTCAGGCCAGCAGGAGCCTCTTTACTGACCTCCCTGCTTCTGTTCTAGCAAGTCCAGCACGTATCAGTCACTGCACATCTAAACCTTTCATAGGCCAGGTGAGGGCTTGGCTACACAGGTGTCATGTGGCAGCCAGAAGGATCTCGTCAAATCTCAAATCCTGAATCAGATCAGGTCTCTCCTCAGCTCAGAATCCTCCAGGGGCTCTTGACTCATTCAGGAGTTCAAGACCAGCCTGAGCAAGAGCGAGACCCCCATCTCTACTAATAATAGAAAAACTAACTGGGCATCATGGCAGTGCCTGTACACCTGTAGTCCCAGCTACTTGGGAAGCTGAAGCAAGAGGATCACCTGAGCTCAAAAGTTTGAGGTTGCTGTGAACTCTGATGACATCATGGCACTCAACCCTAGGGCTACAGAAAGAGATTCTGTCTTAAAAAAAAAAAAAAAAGCGGGGACGGCGCCTGTGGCTCAGTGAGTAGGGCACCAGTCCTGTATACGGAGGGTGGCGGGTTCAAACCCGGCCCCAGCCAAACTGCAACAAAAAAATAGTGGGGCATTCTGGCAGGTGCCTGTAGTCCCAGCTACTCCAGAGGCTGAGGCAAGAGAATCACCTAAGCCCAAGAGGTGGAGGTTGCTGTGAGCTTGACGCCACAGCACTCTACTGAGGGTGACAGGATGAAAGTCTGTCTCTTGAAAAAAAAAAAAAAAAAAAAAAGTGGAAATTCTCAAATGCCTACAAGGTCCCACAGGACCTGACCCCCACTCCCTGATCTGACCTGTACTCCTCCCCCCCATGGGATGCAAGCCAAAATGACCTCCTCTTTCTTTCTTTTTTTTTTTTGGCCAGGGCTGGGTTTGAACCCACCACCTCCAGCATATGGGGCCAGTGCTCTACTCCTTTGAGCCACAGGTGCCACCCAACCTCCTCTTTCTTGATCCTGAACACATTCTCCCCCCAGGGCCTTTCCAGTAGTTCCTTCTGCCTGGAATGCTCTACCCCAGATATCTGCAGAGCTCATTTCCTTAACTCCTTCAAATTTTGCTCCAAAATGATACCTTTGCAGTGAGCTCTTTCCCTGACTACTTTAATGAGAACAGCAGCTCCCTCTCCTCCACCCGGGTCATTCTTATCTCCTTTCTAGGTCTCAGTTTTGTTTTGTTTTTGCGACAGAGCCTTACTATGTTGCCCTTGGTGGACTGCTGTGGCATCACAGTTCACAGCAAACTCAAACTCTTGAACTTAAGTGATTCTCTTGCCTCGGCCTCCCAAGTAGCCTCCCAAGTAGGTGCCTGGGACTACAGGCACCCGCCACAACGCCTGGCTATTTTTCTGTTGCAGTTGTCGTTGTTGCTTAGCTGGCCTAGGCTGGGTTTGAACCTGCCAGCTTCGGTGTATGTGGCTGGCACCGTAACCACTTGCTACAGGCGCTGAGCCTGGGCCTCAGTTTTCCTCTGTAGCACTTATCACCATCTGCCATACATGGGATTTGCTTATTTGTGATGTTTATCATCCACCTTCCCTCACTAGGAAATGGCCTCCAGGAGCAAGGGTCCTTGTTCACTGCTGCTTCATGGCATGTGGCACATAGAAACTCACCAAGCACACAGGAGGCCCTTCATTGACAATGGGCCAATGACAACATTGTCAAGTGAAAGAATCAAGATGCAGGATAGGGCACCTGAGGGGTCTCTACAAAGACGTCCTTATAGCTGAGCTGCCCAGCCTTTGGGGGTGTTAAGAGGCTGAGAAGTCTCTGAAAGGGGTGTGTGTGTGTAGAAGCTGGAGGCCTTTCCAGCACAAGATAAACCTTGGACGTCTGGATGCCCATCTGCAAAATTCTGTGAGTAGACTGAGACCTGCTCAAAGCCCACTAGGAGAAGGAGAGACGTCAGGTGCGCTGGCCTGGTGTGTCCTGGTTCTCTAGTCCCAAGATTTTCCCTTCAGCTGTGAAGTAAAAGACCTATTCTGTCTTTGGACAGTGGAGGAGGTGGCCGTTTTGAGGTCTGGTAGTGTCTCAAGGAGCAAGCTAAGTAGTTAAAGTGAAGCACAGGCAGGTGGCAGGTCTGTGTCTGGGGAGGGCCGCCTATAGCACTGCAGGTTCTCTTCTAGGACCACCTAGGAGCTGCCTGGAACAAGCCTGGAGTGAAGACCATCTCTGTCCCTTGTTGCTTGGGGGCTGGCACTCTGGCTGGAGCTGGGTCTCCACTGTGGACCTAAGGAATCGCTGGCCTTTGCAGCCCAGGTGAACTTGCCCTTCTTAGATCCACACAATTTCAGGGACCTCCATGGCTCTCTCCTCTCTGTGTCCTGGTGCCCTCCATGGCCCCACACTAAGCCTGGCACACAATGGGCGCTTAGTGAGTGTTGTTGTTAGCTATCTCACAAATGAAACAAACCTAAACCTCTCAGTTTGCAGATGAGTGAACTGAAACCCAGACCAGGGTAAAGGCTGCCCAGGGTCCCTGCCCTCTGCCACAGGGTCATAATCCCAAGTCTCCCAAGCCAAGGACTCTTGTGAGAATTGAGGATGCTGGGTGAGAATCCCAACACAATGAAATAAGAAAGAGGTCTTATGAGGGGCTGTCACTTCCCCCTTCCTCCTCAGCCCCAGCCTTCCCAGCCCCTCTGCAGCTGAACTCACCCAGTGAGAGGGAGTTGAGGATGATGCCAGAGAAGGTCATGCCCATCAGGAACCGGAAGGTGCAGTAGGCACTGAAGGAGCCGAAGTACGCCGTGGCAGCCCCGGAAACTGCCAGCTGTAGGTATGACCAGATCAAGGGGCCTTTGCGGCCCAGCCTGAGCCAGGGGACAAGCACAGGCATTAAGGTTCTGAAGGCGGCAGTGGCATCTGCAGAGGCAGAAGCAGCAGCCTGTCTCTGACCCTGCCACAGGCAAGGGGAAGCTGGGGTGCCTTGTGAAAGCCACCCCTTCAAAATGAGCTCACAGCCACTGGGACCCACACACTGGTGGCACAGGTTGGCCAGAAAGGGAGGGTTATGATGTGGAGGAAATTGGAGATGAAGAGATTTATTCCAGGGTCAGGGAGGACAAGGATTCCCACAAAGACCCAGAGAGGGTGTGGCTGCTGGGGAGAGGGACACCTCAAACCAGAACTCCCAGGGGGCGAGTGCTTCGCCAGTCCCAGGCTATGGGAGCAGGACCAGGGCCAGGTCTTTGTGTGGTCTCGCCAAGGAGACTGGCATGGGATGAGGGTGGCCAGGCCCAGAGGAATTGAGGCCAGGGTGGCAGGGTTATCCCGTCTGTCTAGGCACTGCTCCGATTTTTGCAAATGTGGGCCAGGGGCCAGAGCGCATAGCCCAGCTTGGCCAGGAGGGTAGCAGGCCGAGAAGGGGGAAGCATTTCATTTCCACACACCCACGACACACTCATTCCTTCAGTCATGTGTTTGTTCATGTCTCTGTCCATTCATTCACTCATTCATTCAATGTTACACAAATGTTCACTGACCACCTCTAAGTGACAGGCCTGAGCTGGGGGCTGGTGACATACAAGATACTCTGGATAAGGTACAAGCTCACACATAGAAAGACCAGGATATGTCAGGACACAGTGTGATGAGCGTCATGACAGAGCCACCTGTGCAGGGCTTGAGGCATGCAGAACTGGGAGCTACTGCACTCTAGGGTGTGAAGTCTGGAATTCAAGAGGGTCCCCAAAATCTGAACTGAGAGAAGAGGGGCAGAAGGGAGGGAAGAGGAGAGAGGGAGAGAGAAGGGGAGAGAAAGCAGGGAAGAAAGGGGAAAGAGGCACGGAGGTGAGTGGACCTCAGCAGAGCCAGCCACCTGCCTGTCGCTGTCCATCAGTAGGTGTCAGTTAGGGTTAGTTCTGGCTCATTCATGCAGCAGGATGCAGTGTGGATATTAAGAAGGACAGGAAAGCTCTTTCTGAAGGAATAAGAGAGGCCTTCAAAGTGAAGAAAAAGACAGGTGCTGGCTCAGTGTCCATAGCACAGTGGTTACGGTGCCAGCCACATACAACCAGGCTGGCGGGTTCAAACCCGGCCCAGGCCAGCTAAACAACAATGACAACTGCAACCAAAAAAATAGCCAGGCGTTGTGGTGGGTGCTTGTAATCTCAGCTACTCTAGAGGCTGAGGCAAGAGAACTGCTTAAGCCCAAGAATTTGAGGTTACTGTGAGCTGTGAGGCCATGGCACTACTGAGGGCGGCATAGTGAGACTGTCTCAAAAAAAAAAAAAAAAAAGGAAAAGACAGGTGCAGGATCTTATGTAGAGTGTGCCAGCTATTGTATAAAATGTGGGGACAAGCCAGGAGCAGTGGTTCACTCTTCCTAGCACTCTGGAAGGCTGAGCGGGGAGGATCTCTTGAGCTCAGGAGTTGAGAGCAGCCTGAGCAAGAGGAAGACTCTGTCTCTACTAAAAAATGAGCTTTGTGGCGGGTGCCTGTAGTCTCAGGTACTTGGGAGGCTGAGGCAGGAGGATTACTTGAGCCCAGGTGTCTGAGGTTGCAGGGAGCTAGGCTGATGCCACGGCACTATAAGCCCAGTAGACAGAGTAAGACTGTCAAAAAAAAAAGTGTGGCAATAGAGCATGGGCACCCGCATGCTTGACTGCATAAAACCTTTCTGGTGAGAGACATAGAAACCAGGCTGCTCTCTGAGAGTTACTGCAGGGAGGGGCAAAGGTGGGACAAAGATGCTTCCTTGTGGGCTCCTTTGCATTTTTTGGAATTTTGAACCCTGTGTTATGTGTGTCACCTATTTAAAGATACACAGTAAACCTTAATAAAGAAACATTAGTGTAGAGGCCTGAGGTTTCCCCGCCCACGAGGGGTGCTGGGACCCTCACCCCATGGCTCACCTGTCTGCCAGGCTGCCAAACACGGCAGCCCCCACCAGGACTCCAGCCATGTAGATGGACTGGGCGAGGTCACGGAGGGTGCGGGCCTCACAAACCAGATCCCACTGCAGGAGGAGAGAGGGACACTTCAGCCCCTACCTCTGCAGCAGCCCCCCATGTCACATGGCCCCCTCTGACCTCCATCACGATGGTGGAAGGGAAAATACTGCGATCATAGACCCAGCCGTCCTTGCAGCTCTCTGTGGCTGTCCCATGCATGGAAGTGTTGGGGTTCAGGAGGGCCCACTGAGGCTCGGTGAAGCGCTGGCATGGCTCAGGGGCCCCGAGCTGGTCCAGGGGCACAGTAGCCCTCAGCCAGGCCCCTGAGTCATTAGTGGCGGCCTCAGAGTAGTTGGTGGGTCCCCGGCAGTGGTGGTGGGGCACAGCAGCTGTGAAGTTCTGCAGGAAGTTGTGGCAGGCCAGCAAGCCACAAGGTAGCAGCAGCAGGGCTGTGTAGATGAACTGGAAGCGGCCCACGCCACCTAGGGCGTCCAGCAAGTCTGTGAAGGCCATGGCCATGGGTCTGATCTGAGGCCCAGCCTGCTGGACTTTATGTAAAGGGACTGGGAGGGACTCTGGGAAGTGGAGGGACAGGCCAGGGGCTAGTGCTGCAGATGCCCTGTGTATGTGCGCTGTATCAGATGGCTCCAGTTACACCCCACAGGAGGGTTTGGGTGTCCCCATATCCCCAGGACTCTTCTCTCCCCCACCCTCCACTGTTCTGTCTCCAGGTCTCCTCTCTTTCTCTGAGAGTCACCCCACAGCCTGCTGCCCTCAGGGGCAGGACCCTGGCAGTGAGCACATTAGGATCACCTTCCCTTTCTTCAGGAGCCCCCATTCTGGCCTTGGTACATGGAACATAGATAGGTCTTGTCACTTGGCTCCAAGTCGCAGCTGGAGCTTACTTGCTCAGAGGTCAGAATAACAGGTTCCCTGTGATTACACTTCTCGCCCCTCTCCCATGCCATGAGCAGTCAGAAACTCAGCTGCACGGGTGACACTTGAGAAAAGTTCTTTAAAAATGCCCCAAGTCAGGCAACCAAGAGAAGACCCCACTCTCTCTGTCCCACCAGTCATCCTCAGCCTTGGAGTCAGAGTTTGAGGGGTTAGGGCCCCAAGATTACCCAGATCCACGGTGTGCCACCCCCTCATCAAACTCAGCCCATGCACAGAACAACTAAGAGTTTGAGCAAGAGGGTGGGGCCTGGGCCCCATCCCTCCACCCCATCCTTTCCTCCTTCTACCACAGGCCCCTCAGAAGCCCACCCAGGCTCCAGAAAGAGATGAGCCACTCCCCTTACTGATAAAGACACTGAGCCCAGCAGGACTCAGCCCAGGGTCCAATAAGCAGGATGCTGCTTTGACAAGGGCAAAATGCAAGCCCAAGACAGCAGACAGTGTCCAGACAGCCTGCCACTTGGGGTACTGGGGCCTCTGCCTCAATTTCCATGGTGAGGCAGCCCAGGGCAGCCCTCTTGCTCCTCAGCTTTTGCCCTGCAGATGCCAACATAACATGTGCCCTCATCCCATCCCTCCACCACCCTCCCTCTTATCTCTAGTAAGAAAAGTTAGGATCTCAGAGGGGGCTGGATTGGCTTATATAATCTACAGGTATCTGGGTCACAGGGCACACCCCAACACACACACACACACACACACACACACACACACACACACACAGGAGGACCTGAAGGAGGCTTTGTGTGCTGAGGAAGCTGCCTGGGAGGTCTGGTTTGTGCTAAGTAGAGGTTTGGGTTTCAGCTGGAACCTCACTTCAGGGGGCAGAGTATGCAGGAAAGGCAGGGGTCAGGCTTCCTGGACTGGGAGGAGGGTATGTGGTTGAGCTGGACCTCATAGGTCTTAGCTGTGACCCTGCCCCTGCAGTTAGGGCCCTAGGGCCAGAAATGTCACCACCCAAATGCCCAGTATTCCAGCAGCGATGCAAGCCTCCAGGGCCATGATGAAGGAGACAGAGAGGTGGGAGAACAGGGGTAAGCAGGGGCCATGAGTTGTCCCCACAGGCCAGGGAGCAGTGGGTGAAACATACTCCAGAGACAAATGTGGGGCTTATTCCTTTATTATTTGGGGTTCCTCTGAATGGAAACATGGGACATCCCCACCCCATGTCTAGTCCTCTGGCACCCCCATAGCCAGGAAGTACAACAGTCCCTAAAAAGTCCCCTTTAAAATCCCCAATATAAAAAGGATGAGGGAGGGAAGCCCTGACCACCCTCCAGGCTGGGCAGGGCTGGAGGGCGGGTGGGGCTGGAGGGCACAGAGGGGGCCTTGACTGCTGCGGGAAGGCACAGGTGTTTCCAGCCCCGGGGGTTCTCCCAGCCAGGAGGGGGCTCCACACACCTGGATTACAGAGTGTGCAGGGCTAGTGGTTACAGTTTATAGTCCACAGGTGAGGCCAGGTGGGACAGGCTGGGTGAGTGGCTTCTAAAGTGAGGGGAGCAGACACATGTGGATACTTGAGGGGCCTGGGGCTGTCCTGAGGCAGGGACAAGCGAAAGCTGCCTTCCTAATGTGATGATGGCAAGGGCCGGGGGGCCATCCTGAGCCCAAGGCTGGCACGGGTAGGGAGGGCCACACAGTTCTGCCTAGGGCAGATGACCCAGCATGACCAGGAGGGGAGGGGACAGGCGGGTGGACATATCCTGGCTCCGAGGAAGGCACTTGCAGCAGGCATGACCTAGCATGGCGAGGCAGGTGTGGCTTGGCAGACAGAAAAGGAGAGAGGAGCTCGGCACAGGACCCCTGGCCCTGCCTCATGCGAACATGGTCAGCTGTAACCACTGTTGGGTAGAGAGCAGGCAGGTCAGGCGTGGGCAGCAGAAATGGCCACTTGGCTTCCTTAGTCTTTCTCCCCACCAAACCCTGAGTCCAGCCCATGGCCCCACGGCTCAGCAGCTACCCTATATTTGCCCCCTGCCGGGACCCTCATGGAAGGCTACTTTCTTATTCCTCTACCCCTAGGAGACCAGGCTGCTGGCTCCTGAAGAGGTTCCCTTCCCAGAGCCAGGCTCCCCACCCCAGCCTCCAGGACCCAGGTGGCATGGTCTGATCTTTAGGGCTGACTGGAGGCGGGGCCCCTGCTGGGAAGGGACAGGAGAAGATTGGTCAGACAAGGAAATCTGATCACCTCAAACTCTTCTCCCACTGTGGACCCAGGGAGGTTCCCACCTTAAATAAGTCAAAGGTCACAACTCCATCCAGATCTGTGTCCAGGGTTTTGAAAAATCCTGTGTATTCAAGAAAAGATGACATGGGGTAATAACTCAATGGGACATTTACACAAGGCCTGGACTGGCCGCCTCTTCCTGCCTGACCCTCTTCACCTTCCCACAGCACCCTAGGCTGCCCTTTACTCCTTCCTGCTGCTTCAGAGCCCCCCACTTGCCTCCCCTCCCCCATTCTCCTAGCTCAGCCTCCAGGTGACCAAGCCTATATCTGCCCTGGCCTCTACCTGCCATTCACCCATCTGTCATTCCCACCAGCTCAAAGGGGACAAGTCTGGGACAGAGTTGGAGGGTGGGAGCCAAATGGGAACACTCACGGAACATGGTCTCCAGCCGCACTAGGCAGCACACAAAGTTGTCAAAGTCAACAGCCAGGTCGGGCTCGGAGTAGCGGGTGATAATGAGCTCATACAGCTTCTTGTTGAGCTTGAAGCCTGGTCCAGGAGAGTGAGTGAGGGTCACAGAGGCATTGCCCATGCCCAACAGGATGGGAGACAGAGAGGCTGGGTCCCCAGGAGGAGAAGGATCTCCAGGGGAAGAGGCATAAAGGCCTCCTGGGCAGGCCAGTCCCAAAGGAAGCACAAGGGCCCAGGTTGTGCCAGGAAATCAGGAACTGGGCAGATATGGCACAGACATCGGGCTTAGTATGTCCCGAACACTGGCCTCATCCTTTTAGGGCTGGCAGGTGAGGCAGGGGTGAGCCTGGACTCCTCTCCCACTGGAGGCTCTGTAGCCTGGCTCTGCCTCTCCTGGCTATGAGGCCTAAGGTCAGTCACTTTCCCTCTCTGAGCCTCACTTTTGTTATGTGCACAACAGGGACATATTATAAAAACCAGTACCCTCTTAGGTTGCAATGAGGAGGAAAGAAAGCCAATGAAACACTTAGATCAGTAACCATGGGAGAAGACAAAAGATGGATGTTACCACATCATCACTAGCACCTCAGGGACATGGGTCAGTGGGGTGCCACTGCCCTGGGTAGCTGTCAGGGAAGCAGTCTGGAGCCTAGGAGCAGTGAGACCATCCCTCTGGGCCCCAAAGGTGCCACTAGCCTCTAGGCCTCACCTGCAGACTCGATGGCCATTCGCATCTCGTAGGCACTCATGCTGCCCGACTTGTCCAGGTCAAACTTCCGGAAGATGTTCTGGGGTAGGGGGCACAGGGTGAGGGCCAGGCCAACTAAGCCAGCCCTATCTTCCCACCCACCCCTATCCCAGGTTGCAGCGGATGGAGGGGAGAGGCCCAAAGCTGGCAGGGAGCAGGTGCCAGCTGACCAGCCTGCCCCCATGAGACTGAGGCCACAGAGGGAAAGAGACGGCCCGGCCAGTGGGGACAACTTACCAGGTAGTTCCGGATACGATTCCACAGGATGTTGAACTCTACCAGGCCTAGCTTCCCATTGCCATCCCGCTGGGTGGCAATTAAGGAAACGGCACAGCTTAGATCAGGCATGAAGAGTGAGCAAATAGGGAGAAGGGAGGGCAGAAGCAGCAGGAAAAAGCCCCATGCAGCCAGCCTATAGCCAGGCTTGCTACATTGTCTGCACTGGAGTGCAATGAAGGGGCCTAGGGAGGGATGTGAAACAACACCAGCCTTAGGACCAACTAGGAACCCAGGCCTGGCTCTACTTTTCTCCTGATGCAAACCCTGTGCCTCAGTTTCTCCCTCTCAATCAAGAGGAAGATGCCCCAGAAAGCATCTGACCCTGGGGCACTGGTATATCCACACCCCACAGCCTGTCCCAGTCCCTGTGCTGCTCACGTGGCAGCCACCCAGTGCCTCTCTCATGCCTCTACCCCAACCCCAAACCCCACTCAGGAGGCACAAGTAAACAAAGGATACATCCATGAGATTCACCATGCTGCGGCACGACTCTAGGCTGAAGCCCTTGGTCCGCAGGTCTTTGTCTGTAAGAAAAACCAGTTCCAAGCCCTCAACCCAGCAAGCTTTCTGTGCCACCCTTGCTGGGGTGCTGGGTGGGATGGAGTCAGGGAGATGGGATTCCTGCCCAGGGGATATAAAATCTAGCAGGGGAAGTGGGCTGGATTGTTTTTATCACCAGGAAACACAGGTAAAGTATTTCAGGCATCAAGCCAGTGTCCTGACAGCCACAAATTAGTCCAAAATAAAAAGAAAAAAGTACTAAACAGAAAGAAGTCAAAGAAAACTCAGCAGGGTGGGGTTTTCTGTAAGCTCCGAGGGGTGGCAGGACTCAAAGAAGAGGGAGAGTTTGAGCTGAGGGGAGCATATCATAGGGGTCAAAGGCAGCATAGTGCTTGGGTGCTAGGTCCCAGGGGTGGCTGCCTTTAGCTGTGTACTTCAGGGAGTGAAGTCAGCATCGCTCTGCTCCCCCAGCTACCACCCATCCTGCCCCAGGGGTGCATCTCTGGGGGAAGGGCAGCTTTGCCCTAGACACCAAGAAACAGAGCTCAGGAAGGGGAATGGGGCAGCAGTGGGATAGCATGAGGCCTTTGGGATGAAAATGGCAGGGAACCCAGCTCAGAAAGGCAGTGGAGGAGCCCCCCACCAGGCAGACCAAGGAGTGGGGTTCTGCTCAACCTGGGAGCCGATGTTGGGATTCTGATACTGGGAGGAAAGGGGGGGGGGCACAAGAAATAAAGTGGAGCAGCCACTTGGGGACCCTCACGTTTGCTAATGATCCTGTTAAGAATGGTCCGAAGCTCCTTGACGCTGATCTCCATGTCCTGGGGAAGAGAGAGGATGGCGCCTGTCCTGGGAGACACCTACCCTCTATGGCCCCACCTACTATGCCACGCCCCAACCTACCTCCCCTGCCAGTTGCCTGAAGAGGGCCTTGAAGTTGTCATCAATCTCCTCTTCTGAGAGCACTTGCTGGACAGAGAAGGGGGAGAGAGTAGGTAAGGGGCCCCTGGCAGCTAGAAGGAGGGCTGGGACCACACCTTTGCTGCATGTCACTTCACCTCTCAGGGCCTCACTTTTCTAACTCATAAAATGGGGACATAGTCCCTGCCCTGCCCCTCTGTCCAGGACTCTTGTGGCCTAAATGAAGGGGAAGCAGTTCGGCATGGTAATGAAAGGTAAGGGTTTGGATCTTTGCTGTATGATCTTAGGTAAGTTCCTTAACCTCTCTCAACTTGAGTTTCTCACTCAGAGGAGATATCATCACAGTACCTGGACTGGGTAGTCATGGGGAGGAAATGAGATGACACAGGTGAAGTGCTCAGCACAGACCCAGCAAAAAGAGAGCTCAGGGACTATGTACCATTATCACTGCAAGTCCTTGCAAGCTGTGAAGTTCTGTGTTGATGAGGGATTACTCTCATTCCCTTGCCAGGAGAAGATCTGCCTTGCCAGCAGGAGCCCAGAGCCCAGAGCCCAGGGTCTCGGATACCCAGGTTTTCATCACATACCCAGGGTAAGGGAGAGAGAATGGTGCCTGGGATGAGGGGAAACCACACACCTCATCAGGGAGATTGGCCTGGATCTGGTCGTCCAGCTCCCTGCAAAGTGGGAAGAAATAGGGGCTGGTCAGAGTAGGGGACAGTGCAGTCAGAGCTGGGGACAGTACACCAGGTCTGAAGGTGGACGAGGGCAGAGCATCAGGGGAACAGTCCATGACTCACTGGGTCCCAGCACATTTTTCCGAGAAGAAGCGGAGCACAAAGTCGCCCTCTTTGTTGGGCTCGAAGGTGGAGGGTACCACGACATATTCCCCAGGTGGTAGGCGGAAGCGGGTGCTGACCTCCCGGAGGTTGATGAACTGCTCTGAGCGTGCCCGAGACGCATTGGCCAGGAAGAAGTCGCGCTTCAAGTGCACAGCCGGCTGGCCCACCAGCTGGAGGGAGGGAGCGGGGTGGGGCTGCAGCTGGCCACTCAGCCCATCTCCAGGGGTCACCCCCAGACCCAGACCCCAGGCTGCAAGTCTGGGTCATGGCTCAGTCACTCATAGCCTATGTGACCCTGACAAATTATTTTGCCTCATTTTTCCTCATCTATAAACCACTCCCGTACCTGATGCAAGGATGCAGGTGAGGAGCAGTTGAATGCAGATAAGGTACATATTTAAATAACATTCTCACTACTTGGAATATCCAACATATTCCAAGCTGTCCTCCCAACAGCTCCATGTGGCAGTGCCATTATGCCCATTTTATAAACATCAACACTGAGACTCAAAGCTTAAGCAACCTGCTCAACACCCTGATCCCAACATTGCCCCAGACTGCCCCAGTTAGCACTTACTCAGTGTCGATGGAAAGATGGGAAGAACCTCATGTGCATGGGTGGAGCTCTGAGGACCAGGGTTCAAATCCAGCTCCCTCCCTTACTACCTGCTCTAACCCTCAGGAGAGCAATATTTATTCTGCCCATGAACAGGCAGGGGAAAGTACTTTTCAAGCAGTGAAATAAGGTGACTTCTAGCTCTCTATGCAAGGGTGGGTTTGTCATTATACTGCTCCGTTCTGGGCTTCCTCAGATCACATGCTGGGGGTATGTAAATCCAGGTGAGTCAGGTGCCACACCTACCTCTGGAGGGACCTGCAAGAGAGACAGGGAAGTTAGAGATGCACGTTCATCCCAGGGGTGGAGGACAGAATGTGTGCTGGGCAGGGGTCCTGAGTTCTTAGATGGGAGCGACAGGATGAGGAGATAAGAGGCAGGCCTTGGGCCTGGGTGTTGGGGACCCAGACCTGTCTTCATATCAGAGTGATCCCAGGAGGGAGGGCCCAGGTAGGGCTCTCTTTGTCCTTGAAATACCCTAGGCCTCAGCTCTGAGTCAGTGTCTAGGACAGCACCTGGGGTGGCCAACCAAAATGTCCTAAAGCCCAGGGACACGAAAGGTCCACATCAGTCTGCTGCCAGCAGCTCTGGGTGTGACCAAGGCTGTAGCCTTCCTTTCTCCTGACCAGGGAGGTTCAGAAGTTTCTATCCCTTTCTTGAACACAGTATGTGAAGCAGGGCAAGTGCAGGCCAAGAGTCACAAGTTATAACCACAGAGGCACAGCCTCCCTGGTCACACACCTCCATGCCAGTCTCTGCTAACACTTTCAAGACAGGGAGCTCCCAACTCCCCTAGGGCAGCCCATGGCCCTCTTCTCTCTGAAGTTGAGCCAAAGTCTGATTGCAGGAGCTACCTTCCAGGTATCAGCTGAGCCAGCTTCTCTTCCCAGAGAAGTATCCCACCCACTGAGGATGAGGGTGAAACCCACAGTCTTCTCTTCCCAAGCCAATTTCCTTCCTCTGTCCCCTCCCCAACAGGATGCACTGCACATCCCCATCTGGTCAGAGGGCTTTGGCAAGTGCCTCCTGGAGGCTTCCTTGGGATGGGCTTGTGGCCCCCAGCAGAAGCCCGCCTGAGCTAAAGGAGGATCCAGGGTTCACCTCGTAGACAGCAAAGCCGATAGTCTCCATGTCCCGGCCAAAGCGGCGCTCCCGGCGGCGGTGCTTCTGCATGAGAGCCAGCACGAAGCTGCAGCCTGATTCACGGTCTCCGTAGTCATCTGGATCATCGGCCTCCTCCAGCTGAATCTTGAACTGGGGGTTCACCCAGAAGGTGGCTGCAGGTGGAAGGAGGTAAAGATCAGAGGTGGGGCAGGGCAGAATGGTCCACTTAAGCCTCATCTGCATTCTCCCCTGTGTCTATTCCTTCATTTAACAAACATTAGTAGGTGCCCAGTGTGTGCCAGTGACAGGCATGCAGCCAGGGTAGACACAGCCCTGGCCTCTTGGGCTTGCATTCCAGAGGCAAAGGCTTAAGTATGAGCAAGTCAGATCAATGAACAGAGAAACTACAAAGAAAAGCAGGTACAAGTTGGTCAGGAAAAGTGACATGTGACCTGGATCATCCAGACCTAATGGCACAGCTCTGGATGATCCAGGGAAGCATGAGCCAGGCAGAGGGAGACACAAGAACAAAGGGGGGGAACAGCCTCTGCACAACTGTGGGACAGTAGACCGGCATCCAGGGAACATGGTGATCCAGAGAGGTGGCAGAGGTTGGCAGGCACTGGCCAGGGGCTAAGGTATGTGGATCGAATCAGACAGCAAAAGGACCCTACCAACCAGCTTGTAACAGAAAGGGACATAACCTCATTAAGATTCTAAAAAGTGACTCAGGGCTGGTGCAGTGGCCCTCATGCCTGTAATCCTGGCACTCTGGGAGGCCAAGGTAGGTGGATAGTTTGAGCTCAGGAGTTCCAGACCAGCCTGAGACCCTGTTTTTTTTTAAAAAAAAAAAAAAAAAAAAAAAGCCAGTTGTGTGGTGTACCCATAGGCCTAGCTACTCAGGAGGTTGAGGCAAGAGGAACACTTGAGCTCAAGAATCTGAGGTTACTGTGAGCTATGACACCACGGCACTCTACCCAGGGCAACAAACTGAGATTCTGTCTCAAAAAGAAAAAAAGAAAAAGTGACTCAAACTGCTGTGTGGACAATGAATTAGGAGAGAGCAGGAGAGAAAACAGGGGTCTGATAGGAGACCGTGGAGAGCTGTCCAGGGCTTGCAATTCTGCCAGTTTGGCTATTTAGCTGCCTGAAGAACCTTCTTGACTAAGACAACCCAGTACTGAATAGAATATGCAAAATTTTTCTTTAAAGGCCCTAAGAAGCCACAATTCCCCACCCCAATGACAGTAATAAAAAAGATAAGTCTTGGCGAAAAGCGACGGCGCAACTTAGAGCGGCATGGCTCCTGCTCCCCTTTCCCCTTCACTGGGTGAGAGGTGTCTATGGGGCACCTGCTTCCACCGCCGCTACCGCTTTCTCTATGGCAAGGAGGAGGAGGAGCAGCACGAGCTCAACAACACAAGTACATAAATAAAAGACAAAGTATTTTATGAAAAAAATCTTCAATCAAGTATAACATTTTGATGCTTGGCATCTAGGCTCCCTTGTGCCCTCACTATGCCAACAGCAACTATAGATCATAAAAAAGAATTTGCGAAGTTTGGGCTTGCAACTTGGATGAAGAGATGAAGAAAATTCGTCAAGTTACTCAAAAATATAATTACGTTGCTATGGACACCGAGTTTCCAGGTGTGGTTGCATATCCTCTTAAGACATTAAAGAATTGACAGTGGTGGGAATTTAAAACTTTTTGTAGAAGTGTAGTAATAATAGAAAGCATTAAAACTGTTTTGTCGAGCGAAAAAAAACATAAGTCTTGCCGAGGATGTAGAGGAATTAGAATCTTACACACTTCTGGTGAAAATGTAAAATGGTGCAGCCACTTCAGGGAAGAGGTTACACATGGAGCTAACATTTAACCCAGCAATTCCACTCCTAGGTATATACTCAACCAAAACTAAAATACATGTCCATGCAAAACTTGTACACGAATGTTCATAGCAGCATTATTTATAATAGCTAAATGGCAGAAACAATCCAATTATCCATCAGCTCATAAATGAATATACAAAGTGTATATCCAAACAATGGAATGTTATTGGCAATAAAAAGGGACAAAGTTGGCTCGGCGCCTGTGGCTCAAGCGGCTACGGTGCCAGCCACATACACCTGAGCTGGTGGGTTCAAATCCAGCCAGGGCCTGTCAAACAACAATGATGGCTGCAACCAAAAAATAGCTGGGTGTTGTGGCGGGCGCCTGTAGTCCCAGCTACTTGGCAGGCAGAGGAAGGAGAATCGCTCGAGCCCAGGAGTTGTGTGAGCTGTGATGCCACGGCACTCCACCCAGGACAATAGCTTGAGGCTCTGTCTCAAAAAAAAGGGACAAAGTACTAACACATGCTACAATATGAATGAACCTGGAAAACATTATGCTAATTGAAAAAAGCCAGTCACAAAGAACCATATATGATTGCCAGGGGATGGCAAGTGATGACCAAGGGGTACAGGTTTTTCAGGATAATGAAACAAAATTGATGGTCACGATGGTTGCAAAACTCTGGAAATATACTAAAAGCCACTGATATATACACTTTACATGAATGGATTGTATGATATTGTATTAAATCACAATAAAGATGTATTTTAAAAAATAGAAACAAGGAATTCTGCAAATAAATAATGGCAAAGGATTTCTGTCCACCCTCAAATACTCTGAGCCCTGGGATTAGGGACAGAAGATAAAATCTAGGATCTACTGGAAGGAGAGAATCCAATAGGAGATTCTGGCAATAAAACTGGAACTCTCATAAAGAATGCCAGCAGTTAAGTATGAAAGAAAAATATGGGCAGCGCCTATGGCTCAAAGGAGTAGGGCACCAGCCCCATATGCCGGAGGTGGTGAGTTCAAACCCAGCCCCGGCCAAAAACTGCAAAAAAAAAAAAAAAAAAAAAAAAAAAGAAAAAGAAAAAGAAAACCCACTGGGAAGAAGAAAAGAAATGAACATAAAGCAGCCTTCACATGATCCTTCAGTTTTAATTCATACTGCCTGTGAGGTCAAGGAAACATTAATGAAATAACTTAGTTTTAGAAGGGTTCAACCTGGGTTGGTGGCATCCCAGGTGACTGACAGTAACACTCTAGAACTCCATCCAAGGACTCAAAACAATTCCACAGATAAACTTCCAGGCCAAATAAGGCAGAGATCTCACAAGGAAACAAGGCACTATGACTGAGCACCCATAGCCACAATAGACAAAGACTGACAAACTAAGACCTCAGATAAGACTATACTTATTGTGCTTAAAGAAATAAATGAATAAGGCTGGGTGTGGTGGTCACACATGTAATCCTAGCACTCTGGGAGGCTGAGGCTGGTGGTGAATTTCCTGAGACCAGCCTGAGCCAGAGCGAGACCTCATCTCTAAAAATAGGCGAGCATTGTGGCAGGTGCCTATAGTCCCAGCTAGTTGGGAGGCTGAGGTAAGAGAATCACTTAAGCCCATGAGTTTGAGGTTGCTGTGGGCTGTGACCCCAAGGTACTCTACCAAGGGTGACATAGTGAGACTCTGTCTGAAAAAAAAGAAAAAAAAAAAAAAAGAAAAGAAATAAATGAAAAGTTTGAAAATATGAGCAAGAATGAATAGATTTGAAAAGATCCACTAAAACTTCCAGAAAACCTGTATTCTTGTACCCTCAATGAATCCCCAACAATTAAAAAAAAAAATTCCAGAAAGAAACAAATTAATTGAAATTAAACACTTAGAAGAACTAAACCAAAGATTTGATGCAGCCAAAAAGAAAATTAGTAAATTGAGAAAGGAGCTGAGATGGAAAATTTAAAAGCAAGGTTAGAGAGAAGATGCAGTGAGAAGGTACATCTTACATTTAATTGGAATTTCAAAAGGGGAAGAAAAAGAGCGGGGAGGAGGTGATATTCTAAAAGGTCATGGCTAAAAATGTTCTAGGTTGTTGAGAGACATCAATTCAGATCTAGGAACCTCAATAAATCCAAAGAAGAATGAAAAGTAATCTATACCTCCACACATCATGGTGAATTCATGGAATATGAAAGAAAAATTTTTTTAAAATTTTTAAAGAAAGCAGGGTAGACAGACTCTGGATCCACACATAGCAATAACAGAAGCAAAACAAAGAATAATAGTATCTTTGATAGGCTGAAAATAATGTCCGTCCAGAATTCTATATCCAGGGAATTGTTAAGAATAAGCACAGATGCTGGGTATAGAAGTTCACCTGTAATCCCAGCACTCTGAGAGACTGAGACAGGTGGATCACTCGAGCTCACGAGTTCAAGACCAACCTGAGCAAGAGTGAGATGGCACCTCTACTAAAAGTAGAAGAACTAGCTGGGTGTGGTGGAAGGTGCCTGTGGTCCCAGCTACTTGGGGGGTTGAGGCAAGCAGATCTCTTGAGCCCAAGAGTTGGAGGTTGCTGTGAGCTATGACATCACCGCACTCTAACATTCTGTCTCAAGAAGAAAAAAAAGAAGAAGGAAAAGAAGCACATTATAAAGGAATTTAAAACAAATGCTGAGAAAGTTTATCACCAACAGACCTGTGTTAAAAGAAATACAAGGCTAGGCGTGGTGGTTCATGTCTGTAATCCTAGCACTCTGGGAGGCAGA
Organism: Loris lydekkerianus; assembly: GCA_963574355.1. Classification (NCBI taxonomy): domain Eukaryota; kingdom Metazoa; phylum Chordata; class Mammalia; order Primates; family Lorisidae; genus Loris; species Loris lydekkerianus. The sequence goes on from CAUYPK010132670.1 coordinate 25,147, forward strand.
GGCAGGTGGTCAAATGATGATGTTTAATCATGGCAAGAAAAAAGCTGTTTAGAATTAAAATGGTGGCTAATGATAGCATAATGAACAAAAGGAAGGTGTGATCAAAATTAAATATTCTAAGGTTCAGGAAGAGGGTAAGGATACCGATCAATAAACTTTGGCATGTATGAAACAAACTCTTGTATCTTTCAAACTCATAGAGGAAAAATCTAGTAGAGAGAAAAGAAAAAACTCAATACAAAAAGCAGAATGACAAGAGAAACAAGCAGAAAATAAGCAAACACATTAAGTCAGCTGAAATAATTACAAATATAATATTAATCATTATAGTATAAATGAACTAAACTCTCTAGTCAAAAGATAAAATTTTCTTTTTTTTTTCTTGAGGCAGAGTCTCACTATGTCACCCTCAGTAGAGTGCTGTGGCTTCACAGCTCATAGCAACCTCAAACTCTTGGGCTTAAGCAATTCTCTTTCCTCAGCCTCCCAAGTAGCTGGGACAACAGGCACCTGCCACAACGCCTGGCTATTTTTTGTTGTAGTTGTCATTGTTGTTTAGCAGGCCTGGGCTGGGTTTGGACCCACCATCCCTGCTGTATGTGGCAGGTGCCCTAACTATGGAGCTACAGGCACTGAGCCAACAATTCCAAACATGATGAAGCAAATACCATAACTCAAAATAAAGAAAAATGACTGATAGAAATACAGAGAGAAATTGGCAAAATCATAAGGATGGTCTGAGATTTTATCCCTCTTTCAGCAATTGATAGATTACCCAGACAAAATAATCCATAAGTTTGATAAAATGAACAATTATAAAACATTCTGCCTAATACTTAGAAGATAGTTTATGGGTGAAGAGAAAAGACTCCAGGATCTCCCTGCCTGGATTCAAATCCCTGCTCTCCCACTTAATAAATCAGTGACTCTGGCAAACTGCTTAACTGCTCAGTGCTTCAGTTTCCTTATCTGTGATATTAACGGTATCTAACTCATAGGATCAGGGTAAGAGTTAAGCACATAATCATGTTTAATATTTAGAGGAGTGCTTCGCATATAATCACAATGTGAGTATTAGCCAGTATTTCAAGAACAATGAACCTTTATAAAAACTCACCACAAGCTAGATCATAGTGCCAGCTTCTGTTCATTTCAAAGCTTTGATTTCATATAGACCATATTTTCTGACTGGAAGGAAATTAAGATAGAAATGATTTTTTTAAACTAGGGAGAAAATACCCCATATGTTTAGAAGTTTTAAAAACCACACTTCTAACTGGGTGTGGTGGCTCACACCTGTAATCCTAGTACTCTGGAAAAATGAGGTGGAAAGCTCAGGAGTTCAAGATCAGCCTGACCAAGAGCCAGCCCTTGCCTCTACTAAAAATAGAAAAATTATCAGGGCACCACTAATCCCAACTACTTGGGAGGCTGAGGCAAAAGGATTGCTTGAACCTAGGAGTTTGACATTGCTGTAAGCTAGGCTGATGCCATGGCACTCTAACCTGGGCAATAGAGACTCTATCTTAAAATAAATAAATAAATAAATAAATCCCACAAACTTCTAAAAAACAAGTTTAGCAAAAAGACATGGTAATAGAAATGAGAAATCACATAGAATAGTAATAAAAATACTATGTGTGTATATTAAAAAAAAAAAGAGAAGTCAAACCAATAACTTAACCTTCCACCTTAAGAAGCTAGAAAAAGGGTAAATCAAAATAAAGCTAGCAGAAGAAAGGAAATAATAAAGATTAAAGTCCAGGCTCGGCACCTGTAGCTCAGCAGCTAGGGCACCAGCCAAATACACCGGAGCTGGCTGGTTAGAACCCGGCCTGCGCCAGCCAAACAACAATGACAACTGCAACAAAAAATAGCCAGGCACTTTGGCAGGCACCTGTAATCCCAGCTACTTGGGAGGCCGAGGCAAAAGAATCACTTAAGCCCAAGAGTTTGAGGTTTCTGTGAGCTGTGACGCTACGACACGCTACTGAAGGCGACATAATAAGACTCTGTCACAAAAAAAAAAAAAAAGAAAGAAAAAAAGATTAAATTCCAAATAAATAAAATAGAGAATAGAGAACAATAGGGGAAAAAAATCAATAAAACCAACAGTTGCTTGTTTGAAAAGCTCAACAAACTGACAAAAGCTGGGTACTGTGGCTCATATCTATCATCCTAACATCTAGGAGGCAAAGGGAGGACAATTGTTTGAGGCCAGGAGTTTGAGAACAGCTTGAGTAATATACTGAGACTTGCTTTCTACAGAAAATTAAAAAATTGGTTCAGTGTGGTAACAAGTCCTCTAGTCCCAGCTACTTGGGAGGCTGAGGCAGGAGGACTGGTTGAGCCCAGGAGTTGGAGGCTGCAGTGAACTATGATCATTGCACTCTAGCCAGGGTGACAAAGTGAGACCTTGTCTCAAAAAGCAAACAAAATAAAACAAAAAAGTTGAAAGCTTTTAGCCATACTGAACAGGAAAAAAGATTCAAATTACTAAAATCAGTAATTAAAGAAGGACATCATTACCAACCTATCAAAAATAAAAGAATTATAAGGAACTACTATGAACAACTATATGATAACAAAGTAGATAACCTAGATGAAATGGAAAAAATCCTAGAAAGAAATAAATCACTAAAACTGACTTAAGAAAAATAGAAAATCTCAATAGATCTATAATAACAAAGAGATTGAATCAATAATGAAAAACTCTCAACAAAGAAAAGCCCAGGAACCCATATCTTCTCAAACTCTTCCAAAAAAGTGAAGATGAGGGAATACTTTCTGTCTTATTCTATAAGGCCAACATTACCTTAATACCAAAGCTAAACAAAGACGTCATGAGAAAATTACAGGTCAATATCACTTATGAACACAGATGCAAAAAATCTTCCAAAAAATGCTAGCAAACCAAATCCAACAGTATATTAAAAGGAATATACACCACAATAAAGTAGGATTTATCCCAGGAGTGTAACGGTAGTTCAACAAAAGAAAATCAATGTCATACATCACATCAATGGAATGAAGGGGAGAAACTCCACATGATCATCTATCTCAATCAAGACAGAAAAAGTACATCCTTTCATGATTAAAAAAAAAAAATCAGAAAGTTAACAAAGATGAGAACTTCCTAACATGATAAGGAGCATTTATGAAAAACCCACAGTTAATATCCTGCTCACTGGTGAAAGAAAGATTTCTCCCTAGGATCAGGAACAAGATACCACTTATGTCACTGCTATTCAGCATAGTAGTGAAAGTTCTACCTAGGACAGGCAAGAAAAAGAAATGAAAGACACCCAAATTGGAAAGGAAGAAGTAAAACTATCTCTGTTCACATATTATATGATATTATATGTAAGAGAATCATGAAGAATCAACAAGAAAGTTACCAGAGCTAATAAATGAGTTCAGCAAAGTTATGGGTTACAAGATAAAGACACGAAAATCTGTTGTATTTCTATAAGCCAGCAATAAACAATCTGAAAACAAAATTAAGAAAAAAAATTTCTGTATAGGCTCGGTGCCTGTAGCTCAGTGGCTAAGGCGATAGCCACATATACCGGGGCTAGCAAGTTCAAATCCAGCCTGGGCCTGCCAAACAACAATGACAATTACAACAAAAAAAAATAGCCGGGCATTTGTGGCAGGCGCCTGTAGTCCCAGCTACTTGGGAGGTTGAGGCAAGAGAATTGCTCAAGCCCAAGAGTTTGAGGTTACTGTGAGCTGTGATGCCACAGTACTCTACCTAGGGCAACACAGTGAGACTATCTAAAAAAAAAAATCCTGTACAACAGCATCCAAAGGAATAAAATAAACAAATTTAATGAGGAAGGTGACTTATACACCAAAAGCTACAAAAAAGGACAGTCTATGTTCATGGATTGAGTAACCTGATGTAATTAATACCTCAATACTACTCAAAATGATCTATATAGAGTTAATAAAATTACTATCAAAATTCCAGGTCTCTTCTTCTCAGAGTGGAAAAGCTGATCTTCAAATTAATATTGGAAGAGGCCTACAATGCAAAACAATCTTGAAAAAGAACAAAGTTGGAAGAGTCACACTTCACAATTTCAAAAAGTTACTATAAAACTACATAATCAAAGCAGTGTGGGCTGAGTATAGTGGCTCATGCCTGTAATCCCAACACTCTGGGAGGCTGAGCCAGGAGAATCACTTGAGGAAAGGAGTTCAAGATAAACCTGGGCAATACAGCAAAATCCTGTCTGTACAAAAAATTTAAAAATTTAGGCCAGATGCGGTAGCTGATGCCTGTAATCCTAGCACTCTGGGAGGCCAAGGCAGGTGGATGGCTTGAGCTCAGGAGTTTGAGATCAGCCTGAGCAAAAGTGAGAACTGGTCTCTACTAAAAGTGAAAAACTGAAGCAAGAGGATTGCTTGCTTGAGCTGGAGAGTTTGAGGTTGCTATGAACCATGAGGCCATGGCACCCTACCAAGGGCGACAAAGTGAGGCTATCTCAAAAAAAAAGAAAAAATTAGCTGGGCATGCTGGTATGTGCTTATAGTCCCAGCTACTCAGGTGGCTGAGGCAGAAGGATCACTTGAGCCCAGGATATGGTGGCTGCAATGAGGTATGATCAAACTACTGCTCTCTTACCATGCAAAGGAGACAGGGTAAGACTCCATCTCTTTTTTAAAAAACAAGGAAGCAAGCAAACAAACCAACCAACAAAAACGGTGTGTTACTAGCCTAAGGATGGATACATAGGCCAAAAGAATAGAACTGAGAGTCCAGAAATAAACCCATACATCTATGGCCAATTGATTATTTGACAAGGGGTGTATATTTGAACATTTAATGAGAAAAGAATAGCTCTTTTCAACAGATGATGTTGGGACCATTGGATTTCCACATGGAAGATAATTAAGTTGAACCCTTACTTCATGGACTTAATGTACAAAAAATAAGTCAAAATGAACCAAAAATCTGAATGCAAGAGCTAAAATCATAACATTCTTAGAAGAAGACATAGGGATAAATTTTCACGACTTTGGCTTTGGCAATGGATTCTTAGCTATGACACCAACCAAAATCATGACCAACAACAATAAAAAATACATAAATTGAGCAACATCAAAGTTAAAAACTTCTGTGTACAAAGTAGGAGAATAAATATCTATTTTATAAGAGTCAAACCCAGAATATATAAAGAACACTTATAACTTGATAATGAAAAAAGATCAATGTAAAAATGGGCAAAATAGGGCAGTGCCTGTATCTCAAAGGAGTGGGGTATTGGCCTCATGTGTCAGAGATGGTGGGTTCAAGCCTGGCCAAAAACTGCAAAGAAAAAAAAAAAGGGCAAAATATTTGACTAGACACTCCAAAGAAGATATACAAATAGCCAACACACACACACACACACACACACACACACACACACACACGATAAGATGCTCAATATCGATTGGTGGGATCACACCTACAGTGCATCTTACAAGGATACATGTGAAACTTACTAAATGTAGAATATAAATGTCTTAACACAATAACTAAGAAAATGCCAGGAAGGCTATGTTATCCAGTGTGATGAAAATATGTCAAATGGTATATAAAACCAGTGTATAGTGCTCCATGATTGCATTAATATACACAGCTATGATTTAATAATTATAATTATAAAAAAGATGCTCAATATCATTAGTCATTAGGGAAATGTAAACCAAAACCTAAATAAGTACCCTGACCCCAAATAAAATTGAAGAGAGATTAAAAAAAGAATCCCCCCCAAGCCCCAAATCCCTCAATGAAATAACACTTCACACACTAGGATGGCTATAATAAAAAAAAAGACAATAACAAGTGTTAGGATGTGGAAAAATTGGAATCCTCATACATTGCTAGTGGGAATGTAAAATTGTTCTATATAAGCCCTTTATGCTGAAAATGATATAATTCTAGTAAAAAACATTTAAAGACCAAAATAAATAGATATACCACATTCTTGGATAAGACTTAAAATTATAAAAATGTCAATTCTCCCCAAATTAGTCTACAGATTTCATGCAATTCCAAATTAAAATTTCAGTGATTTTTCATAGAACTTGGTAAACTGATTCTAAAATTCGTATGGAAAAACAAAAGGCAAGGACAGCTAAGAGACTCTTGGAGAAGGTATTTACTCTGTAGGACTTCTTATAAATCTACGGCCATTGAATCATGTGTTATCAGCAGAAAGACAGACCAAAGGACAGAATGGTGAGTCCAGAACAGAACAGACTCAGAATTAACAAACTGACACTGCAGGGCAGTGAGGAAGGGAAGTACTTACTGGTTATTTATTTGGGGAGAAACTGAAATTGGATCCCTACAAGGGAGAAGAATGCTTCAGAACAGAGGGCAATGAGCCATGCTGAGAACTGTTGGAGTGTGCAGGACAGAAGGACAGAGGCCCAGAGGCCTGGCAAAGCCAAAGCCATAGGTGATCTTGAAAAGGGCAGTTTCCATAGAGTGGTAGGGATACAGCTGGTCTGGCAAGGTTTAAACAATGAACCTGAGGGGAGAAAGGACACGGGGTGGGGGTAGTGGTGGTGGTGGTGGTGTTGGTAAGTCTTAAGAAATTGCTTTGAAAGGGAGTAAAGAAATGGGTAGGAAAGTGGGGTCAAGAGAGGATTGCTTCATTTGAAGACTGAGGATCCTTTGTAACGACACAGGAGAAAGTGATGATGGATGAAGGAGCAAATGCTTTGAGAGGTAGGGGGACCCTGTGAGCAGGGATGGTTTTGCCTCTGTCACAGGTGGGGAGGCAGTGAGGACCAGAACAGACACAGACAGATGTAGACAAGGCCGAGGGATTTGGAGGTGGGAAAAGGTGTCCTTTTTTTTTAGACAGTCTCATTTTGTCGCCCAGACTTGAGTGCAACCTAGCCTCTAGATCACTGCAACCTCCAACTCCTGGGTCCAAGTGATCCTCCTGCCTCAGCCTCCTAAGTAGCTGAGACTACAAACATGCCACTATATCTGGCTAATTTTCTATTTTTAGTAGAGACTGGGTCTTGCTCTTGCTCAGGCTGGTCTCAAAGTCCTGAGCTCAAGCAATCCTCCTGCCTCAGCCTCCCAGAGTAGAACGATTACAGGTGTGAGCCACCACACCCAGCTGAGGTCTATCTTTTCAATAAAGTGCAAGGCCAGGTCTGAAGGTGAGAATAATAGTGGAAGGAGGTTAAAGAGACAATCAGAACATTCCCTGGCAAGTAGTGGAACTGCTGGAGAGCATACAAAGCGCTCATTTGAGATTTGTGTCTATGAAGTTATTGGAAAAATGCAGTCTCATTTGTGATTTCTCTCCTGCCACATTTAATGGTTTCCAAGCTGGTGGAGAGCTGGGTTCACCTAGGATTGTTGTCCCAGGTGACAGAAGCAGAGAAGGAAAGAGGAGCCAGGAGACTGAGAGAGTTTGTATGGACAAGATTAAAATGATGACTCTAACCTAGGTAAGGAGAGAAGGCAAGATAGGAGGTGAAGGACAGGGTAAAAGCCTGGGTTCCCTGAGGCTGAGGGGTGTTGGAGTATGGAAGCTAAAAAGGTCCCAGGTAGAGGTCAGAGTGTGGACGTTTGCAAAGCAAGACAGCTCTGGTGTACCCGAGGGCAGGGTTGAGCTAAGGTGGAAGAAAAGGTTGTTTGAGTCAGCTGAATGGATCTAGAAGCCCATGGAAAGGTGTCAGAAGACAGAAGGTGGTGGCCAGGAGGGAAGGGCTCAAGCTCCAGCATGGTGGGTGAAACGCAGTTGTTTAGAATTTATAAGGACATTTAATGTTTTACTCCTCAAAGCAAATTCAAGAGATCAGCCTGACACCTTTATCTTAACAAGTGAGGAAATAGACTTAAAGGGGTGGTGTGCCTTGCCAGAGACCCCAGCCGGGAAGCAGCAAGGCCCAGCCTCAACCCCCTAGAGCCCACAGGCTCAGTCACCTGGGTAGTTCCGGCAGCCCCCTGCGGTGCTGCCCCGCCGCCAGGTGCCCTCGTACAGCACAGTGTTCCAATTGCGCAGTGACCGGCTCTTGAGTGTATCAGGCGTCAGGTTGCAGATCTCCAGGCGGGTGAACTCACGTAGGAAGTCTCGGAATGACATCCTGAGTGTCAAAGTGCAGAGGTGAGTCACAGCCCCAGTCAGAGTATGGAGGGATGCCACCTGGGCTGGGTTTGTAGGGACTGAGGGGAGGGCAGAGGCCCCAAGAGAGGCCAGACTGAGGAAGAGGCCACTCACCAGAACTCCCCATCCTCCATCTTGACCCGGAGCTGCTCTCGTTCATAAGGGTCCACGTTGTTCCACTCTGAGGAGCTGTGGGGAGCAGGCTATTGCCAGGGCTGGTGGGCACTGATCTGCCTGGCCTCTGTCCCTGGGGCCTGTCCACTCTGGCCTGTCTACTCCAGCCCAGGTCAGAAGTCTTCTTCAAGGTCAAGCCCTGAGATTTCAGTTCCATGTCTTATCAGGGCCAGTTGGATGCCTTGAGAAAAACTGCAAGCTGGGCACAGGGGCCCACACAGTCTGAACTCTGTCAGAGCAGTCCCCCAAACCCAGTAGCATGAAGATAGGCCCTTCTGCTCAATACTGATTCTAGCCTGGGCAGAAGTGTCAGGGACAACTAAGAGTTTTCCCAAGCGTCCCCGGCCAGTGCCCACTGTCCCTCACCCATCGCTCCAGGCTCCTGTCCACTCCACCTCGCCCCAGGGGTTCCGCATCCGGATCAGGTTCACCATCTGTCCCCGGTAGTTCACCTGTTCCCCAGAGCTCCCATCAGCACCAGCTTCTGGCATGCACATCAATACCCCTTCCCGGCTCACCTCCCGTACTACCTCACTCTCTCTGAGCCCTGCTTAACACCCACATGAAGCCTGTGCTCCAGGAATTTATAGCTGTGCACATGAACTACAGCCAATCAGGGCAGGACATGATAAGCATCTCAAGTTGGGTGTCCCAAGGAGAGAGATAAAGAGGCTGCAGGAGGCCGTAGGGGGAGCCAGGGGCTCCCCAGCCCTGGTCAGATGCCAGAGAGATATGGACAGGCAAGGAGGCAGGAGCTACCCTGTAGGGGGGACCCCACCCAAGGCAGTACCTGCTTGGCCCCAGTCACAGAGTAGGCGTGGCCCTTCACCAGCTTCTTAAAGGTGATGGCCTCCATGTCTAGAACACTGGAGATCTGCAAAAAGACACATGCTTTGTGGTCAGCCCCCTCCCCCCAACAGAAGAGCTCCAAGCACTCACAGGTCTTGGATGTTCCCACCTGCACATGTAACAGCTGCTGGGAGTGGCAGGCAGGGACTCTGACTCCATTTAGCCATCTAGTCTATTGCTCCCACATATAGATGCTATGGCTTGCCGAGGGAGGCAGGGTGCAGCCTAGCCACTCCACCAACACTGCCCCAGGTGGAGGGAACACCGGCACTCCTACTTCCACTGACACTACTACTGGCCAAGGCTGGCCAGACCTGTGCAAACACACACATGTATACACATATGGCCAAGCACAGCCCCCAGAGCCACATGTCCTGCACAGGGCCTCCAATAGAGGGATGTGAGGTCAGGATACAGCCAGTCAGGGATGGGAATGGGGACTGAGGTTAGTGATGTTGGGGTCAAGTTGAAGGTCAAAGATGAGAGAGGCCTGGAGATGAGGTATGGGAATTGAGGAACAGTGAAGGGTGGGCATGGGGCAAGATGATAGGAATGAGAAGGACAAGGCGGGTAACCAGAAAATCAAGCCTAGGGAAGGTTAAAGTTTAAGGTTTTGAGGGAAGGAGCAGGCAGTGGTGCCAGGTGTGGACATGGAAGGTGAGGCTAGAGTGACAGGTGAGGCTAGGGCTAGGTTGGGGAGAGGGAACCACTGGAAGACAAGACAGATCACAATACCAGGGTTGCAGGGTACCAGGGTCAGGGCTGGGTGGACTCACATCAATGGAGCAGCCCATCAGGGAGCCTCGCTCCAGTGCCTTGAGGATGATCTGGTAGAGGTCACTGGGTGCCTTGCGCAGCTCATACCACTCAGTGACTCCTCCTGTAAAGTCCTCGAAGCCCTCTGAGGTGCTGCCCCCTGACAGGGCCTCATAGCTGCCATTTACCCTGTGGGCAGCCACAGATCAGTGCTCTGGCATCAAATAGGACCTGATAATAGGGTCAGGAGCCCTCACCCACAAGGTAGGCTGGTGCTGTCCCTGGGGCCCCTACTCACTTAGCATAGGCCTTCTCGAGCAGGGCGCTCCAGAACTCATTGCCCTCAGCAGAGTGCACGAACACCAGCTTCCCGTCCTTGCTGGGCAGCAGGTCATCCACAACCACATCTACCCACTCCCCGAATTGCCACAGCTGTGGGAGAGGGGGCACAGTGAGCACCTGCCTTGGGATCTCCCAGGCCTGAGCACCCTTACAATTTACTCCATGTGTTACTCTAGATACACACTAAATGCATGTATGTTAGATCACATGTACACTAGATATATGTGAGAGGCACATATATTAAATCATCACTTATACTATTAATAAACACAAGACTCACATATACTAAGTCATCACGTATACTATATATACACATATACTGAATCATCGTGTATACTAGTTACACCTGAGATACACGTATACCAGATCACATATATTAGATACATGTATACTAAATATATGTATACTGGATATACACTACATACATGTATCTAGGTGTTGAAATAAATCAGCATATTTCACCCCAAAATATACATATTTTGAGATGGTTGTTCAGAAGGCTTGGGAACAGAAGTAGCCCTGTGCCTTTTGCGGGGGAGATTTACATCCGTAGAAAAAATCTGCATTGATATAGCCAGGTTTTCTCTGAGGCCCTCCCTTGTTGAGATCTAGGAAAGATTTACTGAGTCCGACAACTTTAAAGGCCTGAAAGAAATATTCACCATGGCTGAGGGCTGCTACCTGTGAGGTTTCATCTACACAGAAAGACCACCTTTGCAGGCCTCCCCTTCCCTGCCATCCCCCCATAACCTGTCTTGCCACCATAACCTGTTTGGGGCCATGCTCAAGCCTCCATTTTTTCTATATCCCATTGGAGGGTTGGAGTACTCAGTCTGTGATTCCCCCTCCATCTATGTTAATAAATTTATATACCATTGCTCTTATTAATCCCCCCCTTTTTTTTTCTGAGACAGAGTTTCACTATGTCACCCTGGGTAGAGTGCCATGGCGTCACAGCTCACAGCAATGTCAAACTCTTGGGCTTAATCAATTCCCTTGCCTCAGCCTCACAAGTAGCTGGAACTATAGGCACCCACCACAATACCCAGCTTTTTTGTTGTAATTGTCATTGTTGTTTGGCAGGCCCAGGCTGGGTTTGAACCCACCAGCTCTGGGATATGTGGCTGGCCCCCTAGCTGCTGAGCTATAGGCACCAAGCCAATCTCCTTTTGTGAGTTGAGTTTTCAGCAAACCTTTATAGGGCTGAGGACCTTTCCTTTGCCCCTGAAGTAAACTAGATACTTGATCCTGAGCCTCTCTGAGCCTCAGTTTCCCTATCCATAAAAGGCAGCAGTAGTGCCTTCCTTACTGAGTACACAGGTAAAAAAAAACCTTTAGCACAGCACAAATCAAGGCTGGGCTCTCCATGAACTAGCCCCCTTTTAATCCCTGCCCTCTACCTCTTCCCTAACCATTCTAGGCCTGAGTTCTGGGACTTACGGGGACAAGCATGTCACGGGATGTGGAATGAAAATGTGGCATCCAGTAGACAAGTAGTTTACATTACACTTTAAGAAATAATCTCGTGCCTGGGGTTCGACATTTATTTGTTGATTAACATTGAGAACAAAATGAAAATTAAATCCACGTTGTTTTGATTCTGAAGGAAAAAAAAAAAGAAAGAAAATGTGGCATCCAGATCCTTCAACCATAAGATGGGCAGGGCTGGAGGGGAACTCCTGCAATCACAGGGTTCACTTCAGAGATGCCCAGAGGGCAGATTTCACAGAGAAGGAATGGGGAGCCAGGCTCAGGGCATCTACACCCAGAAGAGACCAAGGGCTCCAGGCACCAGTGGAGGAGGTGAGGCCATAACAATGAAGGCAAGCTGAGGCTGAGGCAGGGATCCAAAGGGCACAGGTTGCTGTTGTGAAGGGGAGTGGGTGTTGAGGCCAGAGAGCAGCAGACTGGAGGTGGAGGGGAAGAGGGGGAAAGGGTGATGAGGTTCCTGCAGACTAGACCCTAGGAGGCCTCTTGGCAAAAGTGGATCCACACTGTGGGTCCTGTAATCTACCTCCTCCCATGCAAGGTGGGGTACAGAGTGGGATAAGGGGATCCCTGACTAGGCGGAAAGGGGGTATACCCCAGAACTCTTCAGACAGGGCTAGGGGCCACCAAGGCTAGAAGATCTCATCCAGGGTTGCTGAGGTATGTCTCTTCCAACAGTAGCTCATTGAGAATGAATTTGTGTGACTTGAAAAATAGGCCCTGTGTGCAATATCAGGAAAAGCTGGTGTAAATAGACTTTCTGCTGGGCTGTCAGGAGTTGGGGGATGGCAGGACTGACAGGTGGCGAGGGTCACATGTGGTGATCTGTTTGCCCCAATGGAACACTCCTTTTTCAGATGGGGAAACTGAGACCCCAGGGAAGAAGAAAAGTTGTCCTACAGGATATAACACAGAAGTCTTTCTACCTTTCCAACTACTTTCTACCCCATATGTACAATCACCCAGGAAAACTGCCGGCTGAAATACCTGCCCAACTGTTTCACACATGACAGACTCAAGATGGCACTGAGAGGTCAAATACCTTCTATAGGGAGGGCTGGTCCCCGCAAGGTGTGGCCCTGGGTCACCCGCACTTCAGAGTGCTGTGGGTCACCCTTCCACATTTCCCCCAGTGCCTGCTACCCCTCCTCCCCCTTCACCTGGAAATGGAAGATGCCAGCATAGCCACTCTGGAAACTCTGGCCGTGTGGAACCACTCGGTGCAGCAGGGTGTCATTCAGGGTGAGGGAGGCGATGGCAGCCAGGAGCCAACAGTCCCCTGAGATGAAAGGGACCCACATCAGCCTGCTCTACCAATCTGTCTCTGGGGTGGTACCCGTGGGTGCTCATGCTTGAAGAAGACCCAAGCACTTGTCAGCTTTCCTCAGCTTACACAAAAGGCCCAGGAATCTGGGCAAACCAGCCCTGGTGCTGACAGCCAGAGCCTGTCTGGGCTTGCAGGAGGGAAGAGTTGGGGCAGAGCCCAAAGGAACAGAAATGGGGAACTACCGTGGAAAAAACACTCAAAACTCCACCTGGAGGGGCCTACCCAGTGCTCCCTGGCAGATGTCTGTGCGGGTAGCTCCATCCACAATGAACTGGGGGTTTGACAGCAGCTCCTATAAGAGACCCAGAGTCCTGTCCCTATGCCAGTTTCTCCCAGAAACTGGTACCCACCCATCCCAGACCTCACTCCCCACCAGGGACCTACAGTCCCATCTCTATTCCTCACTCAGGGTCAGGGTCAGGTGAGTCCCATCTAGGCTGGCCTCCCTCACCGTTGGACGCTTCCACTTGATGCCATAGGTCTTAGAGGAGTTGGGACCCAAGTCCTTGAATCCTAGGCTCTGAGGCACTGGGGGGAAGGCCTCATCACGGAAGAGGGCTCCACTCTGCAGGCACCGAGCCCGCAGTTGCTCATAATCCTGGCCCATGTACTTGATGGCATTCTCGTGGCGGCCCAGGCCCAGCTCCTTGGCCCGCTGCTTCTGCACTTGTGCTGACACCCCAGTGCAGTATACCGGTGTGATGATCTCCTCCGCCATTCTATGGGACAGACAGTCCTGCTCAGAGCCCTGGTCTTCCCAGGACTAGAACCTGCACTCCTGCCCCTGCCCACCCTCCAGCCCCAAACCCAGAGTTCCCCTGCCTCCTCGCTCTCCTTGGGGAGTCAGGGCTCCCAGACACCTCTCCCAGAATCTAGGAAAGAGACTCCCTACTTCCCAGGTGCGCAGACCACCATCTCTCCCCACCATCACCTCCCTATACTCCCACCATTACAATGCCACCACCTCTCCTTTCAAGGCTCCCCATTGTCCTAGGCCTGCAGCTCTGTGGTCAGCCCCAAAGCCAGGTGGGGCAGGGCGGAGCCTCCAGATAGCACAAGGAGCCGGGAAGGCCTCCGATCCCGATCCCATTTGCTGGCTTGTGACCCCCTCCACAAACTATCCAAGCTCCTAGCACACTGGCCCCTTTCCCTGGGGCTGAAAACTCCAGGCAGTCGGGATCCTCCTCCCCAGACCCTTAGACAGTCTGTAATACAGAGCTGGCAGGCCCCAGCCCAGGCCCTGGGGACAGTGGTGAGAGCAGGCTGGGGCAGGCGCCTGGGCTGAGCAACTTTCCGAGCCCCCACCCCAGTCCCTGGCGTGCAGAGGGTCCCAAGCAAGGGCCTAGTTGGGGCAGCCTGGGAATCCTGCCTGGGGTCAGGGAATCCCGGCCCGGCCATCCAGTTTCTTACCTGGGGGAGGGGTGTTTGGGGGCCGCGGCAGTCCCTGCGGCTGATTTCCCGGTGGCAGCTCAGGGCAGGGCCCAACCAGGAAGAGCGCTCCTCCCCGCCCTCCTCCCGCCACCCCTCCGCCCTCGCTCTCTCCTTCTCCTCCTCCTGGGCTCCTACCCCGCTTCCTCTCGGCTCTCCCTTATCTCTCCGGCAAGGTCTCTGACGCGCGGTGTCTCCCCCGCCCCTCCCTCTGCAGGCCACAGGCCAACTCCGCGAGAGGACAAATTAGTAAAAGGCAGACTAGTCTCTGGGGAGGGGCCAGCGCCGGTCAGGGCGGGAGTCTGGGGACTGAAGGGCACCGCTGGGGGTGGGGGAGGGCAGAGCCTGGGGTATTTTTAAACAGGGGCAGCGGCTCGAGTTGCAGGACCGGGCGGCCCCACCCAGCGCTGCGCCCCCGACGGGCGTTCCCGGACCCTCAGGCCTTGGCGGCTCCGCCTCCAGCAGCCCCTAGCCCGCCCTATTCCCGGCACTCGTTCTCTACGGCCGCAGCTGTCCTCACCCGCTCCCAGCAGGTCCCCAGCGCGGGGCTGAGATTACCTCGGGCTGCGGCAGCTGCTGCAAGAGGGGCCGGGCTGGCGCAAGCGAACCCCTGCCGGACGCTCGGCAAACGTCAGCCCCACCCCGCCGGTTCCCGCCGCGGCCGGGCTCCTGGCAGGGCCGCCTCCCCGCCCCCACCCCACCCGTGCGCCTTGGAGTGTAGGC
Organism: Loris lydekkerianus; assembly: GCA_963574355.1. Taxonomy (NCBI): domain Eukaryota; kingdom Metazoa; phylum Chordata; class Mammalia; order Primates; family Lorisidae; genus Loris; species Loris lydekkerianus. Next base: position 40,360 of record CAUYPK010132670.1, read on the forward strand.
TCAGAGCTCCGCCACCCGGCTCCCGGTCCCGGTTCGTGCGGGTGGGGCCCGGAGACACCGCGCTCGCCGTGTGACCTTGGGTGAGTCCCTAGTCTGCGTGGCTTGGTTTCCTGATGCTTGCTGCTAATGGATTGAAGATGAGCGACGGTGGGAGCGTTCTGGGGTTTCTTGAACCGCAGAACTTTGAGAAGTGGACATCCCTGCGCTCTCCCCACACCCTTCACCAACTCATCTGGAAGCGCCATAGGCCGCCTTATTCAGGTGAGGGCGGCAGAGACTGCCAGCTGGACGGCAGGCCCACCCGGCTGCAAGAAGGTGGGGAACCAAAAAGAGTATGCGAGACTGCAGCAGTCGCCCAGGTCGGAGATTTAACTGGCCTCCTGGCGCCGGCCCAGCAGCTGCTGCAACCTTTATAGGACCTATACGCAGCATTTTGCTGGGCAAACAGAGTGTAGTTCTCCTAGGACTCTAGGATTCCAGTTAACCACTGATCTAATCTGACTACACTCTCGCCCCCAGTTTACAAATGAGAAAAACTGAGACCTGAGAGAGTGCAACTTGCCTGAACTCCACCTGGTGAGTCAGGGCTGGAGCCAACTCCTGGACTCTTTGCCCTTCACCATTCAGCATTTGTGCACCCAATCTTGATTAAACCCTCTGGCAGGTCTTTGCAGAGACCCATGAGTAAGGCAGACCAGGCCCTGATGGGGGAGGGTGCTCTTCTCATTCATTTGTTAAGGAAGCTGAGTCCTGATTATGGACAAATAGGAGTTAATTAGATAAGGTACTGGGCAAGGGTGTTCCTAGCAGAAAGAACAGTGAGAGGGCCCAGGGTGAGTTTAGTGGCTCATGTATGTAATCTCAGCATTTTGGGAGGCCTAGGAGGAGGATCACCTGAGGCCAGGCGTTTGAGACCAGCCTGAGCAACATAGTGAGATCTGGTCTGTACAGAAAGTAAAAAATTAGCTGGGTGTGGTGGTATGTGCTTGTAGTTCTCAGGATGCTGAGGCAGGAAGATTGTGTGTGCCCAGGAGTTCAGGGTTCCAGTGTGCTATGATCAGGCCACTGCACTCCAGCCTAGATGACAGAGCAAGAACCTCTCTCCAAAAAGAAGAGCATTGAGGACAAAAGTCTAGAGGCTGAAGGAACACACACCAATAAAGGGAACTGCAAGTGTTCTTGTGGCCAGATCACAGGAAGCCAGAGGTCTGGGAAAGGAAAGCTGTTCTATAGAGGTAGCAAAGCCACCACCCACCCACCCCCGAAGATCCCTGGCTCAACCCATGTGTCCTATAGTCCCCACCATCATTTTCACAAACCTTTGCCACTCCTGCTAACTGTATTCAATTGTTCCCCAAACAGGCCCTGAATACACGCTATATGTACAGGGCACTGTGCTCACCTGGGCACAAGATGGTGAAGACATGACCTTGGCCTCCTCTGAAGGAGACAAACATTGAACTAGTTATTACACTCATAGTTAACCATGAGAAAGGACAGTTGATGCCTGATCTAGTCCAAGTGTTAAAGGAGTTATTAATCAGACAAAGGGAGTTAATGGCAGGGGTTGTGGAGATGCCAGGTAAGAGGTCTTGGCATGGTGAAAGAACTGAAGTTTGCCTAGTTTTGCTTAAGCAGAAAGAAATAATGGGAGAGCAGCAGAAATGGGTGGGCAGTGGGAGCTTAGATTTTATCCTACTTGAGGTAAAAGACATGACTAATCAAATTTGTACAAAGGGGCCTGGTGTGGCTCATGCATGTAATCCCAAGAGGTTGAGTTAGGAGGATTGTCTGAGATAAACTGTTTGAGACTAGCCTGGGCAATATAGCAAGACCCCATCTGTATGAAAAAAATTAAAAATTAGGCCTTAGGCCTATAATCCTAGCACTCTGGGAGGCTGAGGTGGGTGGATTGCTTGAGCTCAGGAGTTGGAGACCATCCTGAACAGCCTGTCTCTAAAAATAGCTGGGTGTTGTGGTGGGTGCCTGTAGTCCCAGCTATTAAGGAAGCTGAGACACGAGAATTGCTGCAGCCTAAGAATTTGAGGTTGCTGTGAGCTATGATGCCACAGTACTCAACTGAGGGTGACAAAGTGAGACTGTCTCAAATAAATAAACAAATAAATAACAATTAAAAATAAAATTCAGCAATAAGAAGAACTGAGCAATCAAGCTATGAAAAGCTATGGTGAAACTTTAAAAACCTATTGTTAAGTTTAAAAAAGGTATAAAAAAACTACACTGTATGATCCCAACTGCTGTATACAACATTCTAAAAAAAAAAAAAAAACAAAACTAGAGATACCAAAAAGATCAGAAGTTGCCAGGATTTCGGAATGGGAGGGAGGGATGAATAGGTAGAGCACAAGCATTTTGAAGGCAGTCATGTTACTCTGTATGAAACTGTGATGATGGCTACGTGATATTATGCATTTGTCCAAACCCATAGAATGTGCAAGTGAGCCCTAATGTAAACTTTGGACTTGAGTTAATAATATTGTGTCAAAACCAACCATCAGTTGTAACGAGTATGCCACACTAATGCAAGATGTTAATCAAAGGAGAAACTATGCTAAGGGGAGAAGGAGTGTATGGCAACTCTGTAGTTTCTGAAAAAGTTTTCTGTAAACCTAAAATTGCTCTAGAAAATAAAGTCTGTCTTTAAAAAGTTCAAACGTCCTGGTGGCACCTGTAGCTCAAGCGGCTAAGGTGCCAGCCACGTACACTAGAGCTGGTGGGTTCAAATCCAGCCTGGGCCTGCCAAACAATGACAACTACAACCAAAAAATAGCTGGACATTGTGGCGGGCGCCTGTAGTCCCGGCTATTTGGGAGGCTGAGGCAAGAGAATCGCTTAAGCCCAGGAGTTGGAGGTTGCTGTGAGCTGTGATGCCATGGCACT